>JAZGTJ010001274.1:45251-60687 GCA_036877575.1 Botia almorhae | reverse complement strand
AGCTTGCAAAAGGTTGAGAACCCCTGGTTTAACAGTTACATTGAGTGACTGATGAGAAATAATGGAAGTGCTGAACTAATTTTCTCACCGTGACTTTCTCCGTTTTACACCAAATCTTAATCAAACTTTTGTTACGGGCGGCCGGGTCACCAGTAGCAATGCCACTGATAACAGAGCTGTCCAGCTGAAAGAAAAGCGTTACGAAAAAACAGTCAGAATAAATGGCATGTAAAGCAGAGGTCATATGAGTATGAGAGGTTGTTAAATCTGCAGTTTAGATTCAACATATTCAACAGTTTATTTTAAATTTAAAATACTATTATAGTTTATACATTTACTATTAAATTTTATTATTTGTTTAAATAATTTACTTTTTAAAATAATTGTAACAAATTTTAACATTGTATAATTCACGAGTACGGTGATGTTTCTAGTATATTTTACAGTGCTTATTCACAATCTCTAAAAATACAAGACAAATGTTATTTGAACACTGTTCCTACCAATGATTTACGGCAGGTGAAGCATAAAATGGGGCTAGTAGTTAAACATGAGTGCTTATATTTAAGATTAAACAAATTTTAGATTACTGTGCTCCACTGAAATACTTGAAATGTTCATCTTTGTGAAATACTCTGATCATCTTGTAGTTTATTTCATGTAAATCTGGTAGACTACACATGGTTGGCATGGAGTTTTACCTTATAAAACCATTAGTAACCATTTGACTGTGTTGCAAATAAGATGGAACTGCTACAGCATTTTTACTCTGATGCTGTGTCATGACATCTACCTTGCTTTTTGTTTACTGTTGCCTATACTGTTGCTGTGCATGCTTTTATAAGCTGCCTCTGCATTCTAAAGATCTCTTATGGGTTTTGATGGCTGGCTGTATATACCTCATAAGCACTAATGTTGACCTCACCTCAATGATATTCTTGGTGAGGGGTTCAGTGATGACCTTCAACAGATCTGGAGCATCTGCCCCAGTTTGGATGTGAAAGGAATCAATGAGAAGTTTGGTGACCTTGTAAAGGAAACCTGAGGCCACCTCAAGAGGCAACAGCACCAGCACAGACAGCCAGTTGAAGAAGTCATGGACAGTGGCACCAGCAAATGCCCTGAGACAGACAAATTAATCAACAATTGTGTTTAGAAAGTGATAAACCAAATCTGCACTTTAACAGTTATAAATGGACATTACTTTGCCATTACAATTACTTTTGAATTTGTTGATTTTATGAGATTGATGACTTTCTGATTCTCTGGCCTAAAAATCTGATTGTTTTTACATTTTCAGATACAATATTTCCTTTTAGTTCTTATATAAAGTTGATCTGTGTTTAATGTGTAACATTAACTGCTGCATTAGTTAGCATTACCTGCGAAATTCATTACGATCTCCCGCTTGCATCACAGCTACAATGGTGTTTGTCACAGAAGTGCCAATATTAGCACCCATGATGATTGGCACTGCAGACTTGACATCCAACACTACAATTCAAATATAATTTTGTGTATAATTTTGAAAAATATAACACTCAACTTATTTTCTTAATTTTTGTAATGTGTATATTTGATGTTTAATATATTTAACATTGTGTATGTGTATATATATTTATATATACTCTGTATGTGCATAAGACATGGAAACTCACATCCAGATGACACCATGCTGACCACAATGGAGGACGATGTGCTTGAGCTTTGAACCAGAACAGTGACCAAGACTCCAATGACCAGTCCAGCGACTGGGTTAGACAGTACTGCATTGTCTTGGAAGATATCACCAGCTGCCTTTCCTGTGTACAATTACAAAAACACCCAGCTATGCCATTTGCGTCCACAGCACATCTATTTTTGTTCAGAGATAAGAAGAGTCTATTACACATTAACTCTAAAATTGGGACATGCTTTGATATGGTGCCATTAGTTTGCAGTGGTCTTCATTGTTTGACATTCACTTTCAACTTACAAAAGATCAAATTTTATATTATATTTTTTTCAATATAATATAGTAGAATATATAGCATATATAGAATAGCACAACAAAGCTAAAAGTTTCTAAAAGTAGTATTGGTTTACAGTATAACACAATAGTCTATACAGTATAGTATAAATATAAGCTACAGTAAAAAAAATAAAGTTTGAAAGACAGTTTCAAAGGAATAAAGGCGTTTTAAAAAAAGAAAGCGTTAAAAAAGTGGGAAAAGTGCGGGAAAGTTTGTTACCTCCTACCAGCTGGAAAGCAGAACTCAGCACGTCCAGAGAACAGACGAACACGTAGAGAAGACCCAGCAAAAGAACGAACTTCACGATAGACGTCAGAACTCGAAGAACTTTCCCTCTCGTGTCCAGATCTGCAGAAGAACCAGAGACAAAAGTTTTGAACACGTGCTGGGTTCAGCTCGTGTCCTCCGCATTCCGATCTTATCTTACCAGACCATTTCACCCCGTTGTCCCGGAGTTCGGGTAGATCCCACGGATCCTCCTCCTCTGATGGTTCTGCCGGGTCTTCTTTTGCCTGAGATGTGGTGCGGTAAGACGCCGGTTCGGGCTCGGCAGCATCTTTGGCGCCTGTGGTAAAGTCACGAGTCTGAGTGAGAAAGAAAGAAAGCAGGAAAAGGAAGAAGGAAGTGCGCCGCTGCGTGGACGTGGATTTCTATAAAGCACTTACCAAGTTCCGGCTGCAGCGTGGCGGGATGACCTCCCTTGTCACACAGCGGGGCCATTTCCTTCAGTCGACCATACAAAAGACAGCGAAGACATTTTACATGCATCGCTTTTATTTATTATCGCATTATTTGTCATTGAGCGTTAGAAATGTTTCTATCATAAACGGGCAGTTCAAAAATTAGAAAAGGTCAACAGTGAGAAGTGAGTATCATCTAGACATGGAAAACAGCTATAAGTGTGTATAAAAAGTTTTTTTAAGTAACTACATTAAACATAATGTCTTTCTCTTCATTTAAACAGTAGCGATTAAGTCTTTATTAATCATTGATGGTCCACCTGTCTCTGGTTGTTGAATGTAGCTCACAAATTCTTTGTCTGAGTATTTACTCAAAAGCACTGGTCAATCAATCAGCAGACTATTTATACTAAATATTTCGAAATTTCCACCACAAGATTATTCAACAGTTTAATCAAAGATATAAACTGGTTCACTCCCTGACACACATGATTCTGAACTCATCAGCAGTGAGCACATTCTTATTTAAATACACCCAGACCATTAGAGATGGAACGTCTCTGTGTGAGCTTCACTGGGAAGATGTAAAAACATTATAAGAACCTCAAAACTTTGTATCTTTGTAGAATATATTGTGGTCTACACGTCAGATTTGTTTGAGACAGATTTCCCTACCTGTTCTGCGATTGTCTGCTTGAAGTTAGTCCTGAGTCCAATGGATCTACCTGTGGAGGAGGGACAGGTGTCTTATATACACCTGCAGCAGGACAACCCTGCGCATGTCACCACTGTGAAGTCCAGAGCAGGTGGTACTACACCTCATCTCTCTTAGAGAGATACAGGCTACTTATCAGCTCTATCAAGCTGGTATAAGTTTGAAATAAAATGCATAGCATCTTATTTTACATATTATGGTTTGAAGATACAGACATACATCAATACAAATCAATAAATGTATAAAAGACGTTTTAAGGATTTTTACAAATTGGAATCATGAATTTCCTCTTAGGATTAACATAGTTACTATTGTATTTTATTCTCTGGTGAAATCAAAGCCTGCCCTGTACTGAAGAAAAGAACTGGGGTCCAGAAGCACAACAGGTGGCAGGTTTTACAGAAGGCTTTAGACAAGAAAAGTGTGGACAACTAAACCTAGAACTACTTAATACAAAGGGTGTATTAAGATGAGGTGTGGGATGTTATAATGAGGTTCAATGATTTACAGCAACTTTTCCCACAAGATTTGACCTCATGTTCCCCCAGATTCCATTATGTGCTTATGCAGTAGTGTGAAATCAAGGGTAAATAACAGGTAAATTATACTTGCTTTTTTGTTTATAGGGTAAACATTCATATGAAAGGAAAGATAAACTTAGTAAAATGGTAAAAAAGAGTACTAGAAAGCAATTACTATCTGTATGATTAGGTGCACATTTGTATATAATTAAGTACTTTTATTAAGAACTTTTATTAAAAACTTTTATTAGACAAATTAGGTGAATAAAAAACTAAAATGTACATATCTGTATTATCTTTACATGATTACTAATCAGTGATAGATAATCAGTCATTCATCATAAGCAGGATCATCATGCAATAAAATGCAATGAAAAACACTGGACCTAATAATTATGTGATTGTGATGTGACGTGATATAACCATTAAACTATCCCTGTTGAAACTGGTTTGACCCAAGAACATATATAACTTTCATATAACAAATGTACTTAGCATAATGATTGAGCAATCAATATAGATACAATAAATTATGATACCAAAAACATTTCACACATCCACCAAAATAACTTTTTTAAAGACATTTTGGGGTAAAAATATCATTATTTCAAATAATTTGTTTATTTGTTGCATACATATATGCCTAAAGGCCAAGTGTTTACATATACAAACACTTTCTTATCTGCATTGATTTATGTATTTTTATGATATTTGATAAGATTGTAATGTGAAAGTAAAAATGCTTACACTGTTCTGAATAGTTAAGCATTAAACATAATTGTTGTGTGTTGTTTTTAAAAGTCCACAATCAAATTATTCAGAAAGAAGATTAATTGGCATATCTGTAGGGTTCACTGGGTTTAAGCACTGAGCTGTTCAACTCTGACACCTAGTTAGTATATGATGTAATAAAATCATAACAATAACAAGACTGCTTGGAAAAGTCCCCACCCATCTGAGATGTTTTTGCGAGTCACATATTAGGTATGAATGCACCTTGGCCCTCAAATGAATAATTTAACTGAATTCTTTTTGTAACCCCCTACTAAATGTTGCTAAATGTTTATTGTTTAAATCTGTTCCCTTTTCCCTTTCTTATACACTCAACCCCCCCCCACCTCCACATTGTTGCATAATATGTAAGGAATTCTGTATAGGGAAGACAAGGGTATAAGTAAAGTTTTAAAGTAGATAAGAGAGGCATTCAAAATATGTGCTGTCATTGAGCCTCTTGATGAGCAGAAACACACAGAGAAATCACAACTGTATGTGGCTAGTTTTAAAAAACAAGACCCTTGCTGGGCAATTTATTCAAGAAAGTAGCTAGTTGAAAAACTAGACATGTTTGCTATAACATACTTCATATTTTTATATGAAATATTAAAATATTCAGCTGTATTTCTTTATAAATACATTATTATTACTATAAAATAAAAATATTTCTGAGAGAAATTCAAATGAAAAACTGATTTTTGAAGTATGTTAATGTGTGGACAAAACACACAAAAAAGTGGAAAAAAAGCAACCACGTAAAGTGCATACTCAATATACCATATTCACATACCATGATGTATAATGTATTTCAAAGTGGTTCAAAGAATACCACGGTACTATTGTGTTAAAAAAACAGTACTGATGTTTACCATAATATTACACTTCAGACACCTTTCTCCAGGGTGTTTGTTCCATGGGACTTTTTGGTACCAAGTGCAGTTTTGTGTTTGATTACTTAGTTGTAGTACAGATTCTTTTACAACCAGCAAACGCAGGTGTTAATCTTGATAAAGATCCTGATTGCTGGCAGTCGAGATGCTTTCCAAGTTATTACTCAAAGGATTGTAAGTAAATAGACCTACTCCACTTTATCTGTCATTCCTACCTGATCTCATGGGACAACATAACTATTTTGCAAGTTGACAATATCGTATGAAAGCATAGATGATTCACACAAAATTGCAAGAATTTAAATAAGCAAGCATGAAGTGCAACCCCACCCTTAAACCCAGTCATGGGTTTCTAAGAGAAATTCAAATGAAAAACTGATTTTTGAAGTATGTTAATGTGTGGACAAAACACATAAAAAAGTGGTTAAAAAAAAGCAACCACGTAAAGTGCATACTCAATATACCATATTCACGTACCATGATGTATAATGTATTTCAAAGTGGTTCAAAGAATACCACGGTACTATTGTGTTAAAAAAACAGTACTGATGTTTACCATAATATTACACTTTAGACTCCAAAGTTCTCCAGGGTGTTTGTTCCATGGGACGTTTTGGTACCAAGTGCAGTTTTGTGTTTTGATTACTTAGTTGTAGTACAGATTCTTTTACAACCGGCAAACGCAGGTGTTTATCTTGATAAAGATCCTGATTGCTGGCAGTCGAGATGCTTTCCAAGTTATTACTCAAAGGATTGTAAGTAAATAGACCTACTCCACTTCATCTGTCATTCCTACCTGATCTCATGGGACAACAAAACTATTTTGCAAGTTGACAATATCGTATGAAAGCATAGATGATTCACACAAAATTGGGTCACCCCTTACCCCACCCTTAAACCCAGTCATGGGTTGAAGGCAAGTTGTTCGAATGAGATCATAAGAATTTATATGAATTAGCCATGAAAATGCTAAAACAAAATATTTATGAATTGACATGAGATTGTACACTGTAACTGATTTTTGTTGTTTTCATAGGGGTGGCCAGAAATTACTCTGGGCTGGCACAGAAAACATAATACAAACAAAAAAGCCATTCCTGCAATATTAAAATCGTTTTATAAAGTATTTTAGAAGCCCCCCAAATTACTACAATAACATTTTAATTAAATGAAAATCACCAAATAGTTAAAAATTGGTATACATTTCTCAGCCTCATGTTTTTCTAACAATTTACCAAAATAAACTTAAATTCTGGAAATGTAATTTTTTTAATGTATTTTTTTAAAGCTAAAATATTTGAAAAGACAACAAAAGCATGGCAATAATGTACTGAGTTTAATTTAATTTGTGCAAAATAAGTGTAATAAGTGAAAAAATAAGTGCAAAAAGAAAACTTTTAAAACCCTTGACAATACCATCTTTAGCACTTACATTAATTAAATTCTATGATTGCTGTGCTTTAAAGCAAAGACATTTACAGAAACTCTGATGAGCATGAAAAAGCATGAATGTAAATCAGGTGATATGTTTGTTCTTGCAAGCAGCTGATCCTATGAGAAGGAAAAAGAAATAAAACCTTTGCATCCTAACCACTCTTATTGCACTCCTACTGCGTCCCATGAGGCACATCTCAAATGAGCTGCCGATAACCATTGAGAGATTCAACTTGCATAAGTTATATTTGAGGTCCTCCTAGAAGTTTAAAAATGCAATCACAAGCAGTGTGGCCAGTTGGGTGGCACAGACTTTGTTCATGGTGGCCGTTGCCACCCCTGGCCATCCCCTGACTCCACCAGTGCCAGTTCATGTTGCATGAGCTATGTACGGTTTATTACTGTATTTTTTGGTTGTTTTCACAGCATCATTAATTTCTTCTGTATAAGCCATGTACAGTATATTACTGTAGTTTTACTATGCATTCTGGTAAAATATTAAGCTACTGTAAATCCAAATATAGTAAAACAAATTGACCATGCAAAAAACAAAGTCAAAGAATTTCTTTCAGTGTAATATTTGTTTGTTTTGTAAGTTTCACGTAATTTTTCATGCGACTTTCATTTTAAGTCAACAAAGTCATTTTTGAGTCATTTTATTTTTTGTAAGTAAAATCAGAGCTCAGATAATTGTGCTTGCAACATTCCCTTGGAGTCAGTAAGAGAATGCATTGCAAGAGCTTCTGGTGTGTCTGTCTGCTGGCCTGGCACGTACCCTGGGCATGCCAAGTGACCTTGATGTTATGCACAGTTGATTTTCCGACACCAAACTGATGCCTTATAGTGTGATATTACACCTGTTTCAGATGATTAAAAGCTGGAGATCATTCCCTCATGTGCTGGTTGACTGCATCATTCAGAAAAACACAAAGCGTGATGGGCTTTTCATACATATAGGGCCGGTTTCACAGACAGGGCTTAAGCCTAGTCCCAGACTAAACTGCCCACTTGAGCTGTCTTAACTCAAAGTGACTTGTACAGATATAAATTAAAATAGTCACACATTTAGCCTATTCTGGATTAAACAAAGCTAAATGCAAGAGGGAGGATTATAGCTAGTCTATGACTAAATTGAATCTTAAATTAATCCTTCAAGGAGGCAGGTTTAACTCCTGCTTAGCACTGTTTGTGAGGGAGCATGGAATATCTAAATGAAAACCAACATGCACAACAGAGGCCTGCAAGAGTACTTTTGGATAGGAGTGATCCATTACATTTACTATGGCTTATTTTTCCTTGATAATGTTCTGTACAAAATTAAAACAGTGTGCAGCAAAAAATTTTAAATAAAATACTTTCATTTATGAATATGTAAATGACAAAATGTTTATTATTCTTATTTTACACATCTTTTACACACCATGGCTTGTAATCACAGCTGTCTTCTCACTGTATCTTTTTTGTATCATACCTCTTTCTTGCAACTTCATATCCAATTCAACCTGTAGAATTCTCATTTTCATTTCATGCTCTTCCTTCATAAATTTAATTTTTTGCTCATGAAATTCTCTGGCTAACTTTTCATGTATGGTCATCCTGCTTGCTCTTTTCTAAAAGGTGGTGGCAGCATCTTTTCTCAGGGATGCTGGAGCAGATGTGGAGGGCACACACTCACTGTGCTCTGGCTCTTCCAACCTGTTTAGATCCCTCTGTTCTGTGGGGGGAAAAAACACAGAAGCACAAATAAACTCACATGATCCTTAAGAAGAATAAAGATTAGAAATTTCTTTCTTACGTACCATTTGTGCTCAGTTCTTCATCTGAACTGTTGAAGTGATCATCATCGGGTATACCTTCCAGAGGTTGCTGGTTCTGTATTATTCCAGACAACAAGTCACCTACTTCATCAGTTTTGTCTTTATTTGGTGGTCCACCACCAGTAATAAATCGCTGTCTTCTTATCTTTGCATTCTGTCTTTTTAAAGCCAGTTTTAGGTTCTTCCACAGAGTCTATACAGGCAAATATCATTCATTATAAATTGTGACAAAAATATAAATATGAGAAATGTGCAATGATAATAACAAAGAAATCTCACCTGAAGTTGTTGTATTGTTCTTGTGGTTGCATTTTTATTTGCATTGAATTAATTGCAAATTGTATTCCAAGCACTCCTTTTCTTTTGTTCACTAGCAGTAGTGTGGGTTTTACTTTCAATAACTGGATAGTTTGTCAAAATTTGTTTTAGTAGTGTTTTTTTATACTTACTAAAGTTTTTTTAACAAATTCTTTTTGCCTCTGCCATTGCTTTGTGTCAAGATTTAAACCAACAATAGTGTTTTGTAGTCCATTTCAGGTTTTAATGAACACCATCAGACCAACAGCATGTGTTTATACTCAACCTAATCAGGCCTAGTTCTCATTTAAGAACACCTGTCTTACTTCCCTTACTTAAATTACTCCAGGACTCTGTAGTCTCTGTCTAACTAAGCCTATTTTAAGCTACGTTCATGAAAGGTACTTAAAGGCCCTAGATTAAATAGTACTGATTAAGGCCTACTCCTGGCTTATATTAAGCCCTGTCTGTAAAACCGGGCCTTAGTTTACAAAGCTGCTTTACAGAAAATGAAAGTTGTACAGTGTCAGACAATGTTAGACCCGGGATAGTTATCCTGAGGTAGAAACGGGAGGCAAAATAGAGAATAATTCTCTATTTAGAGAGAATTGAAAGAGTATTCTCTATTTAGTATTCATATTTTTTTTGCCATCTCTAAAAATACTAGCACAAGATAATCATTAGCATTTTATCTGATGTAATTGGAATACATGGTTATGCCAAGCATTATGTGCTTGGCTAAAGAGATGTGCCTTTAGTCTAGATTTGATTGGGAGAGAGTGTCTGAACACCAAGGAAAGTAATACAATAACAAAAGGGTAAAGGTAAGTAGTCCATGTAGTGTATAATCAGACTACACAATGAATGAGTGCTTGGTGGGTGCTTAAATAGGGGTGGCTTGATTAGTGAATGAAAATCAAAAACAAAAAAGCTGGTTAGTATTTAGGTGAGTTGGGGAGTTGTGATTGATGACCTGGGCTGGTTGCTGGATAGTGATTGGTTGATTGTGAAATCAGGGTGATCGGGGACAGGTGATTGGTTGGTGGGAGAGCCTGGTTGATCCGTGACAGTTTCCCCTTCCTCTTTTGGGCCAGGCTCTGTGGGAACAGAAACAGAGAGGTGGTAAGGTTTAAGTAAAGATACATGGAAGGTGGGATGGATTCTGTATTGAGGGGGTAGTTGCGATTCATATGAGACTGGGTTGACCTGATGGATAATAGGAAAGGTATCTGTGACTTAATCCTGGCAGGGCAGGCACGGATATGCCCATTAGAGAGCCTCACATGGTGACAAGGTTGGCAAGCCAACAGGGCAGCAGTGGGAAGGAACCAAAACTCCAATGGTGTATAGATGTAGAAGAAACCTTGGGAGAAACCAGGCTTAACTGGGAGGGCCAGTTCGCCTCTGGCATGTTAGAGTTAGAGCTGTAATTTGTAACAATCTTGGATATTAACGGAGTTGATTATAATGACTTATAATTATTTATTGATGTGAAACTGTCAGGTCTGACAATATGTCTGACAATATGTCAAGCACCGAGAAACGTTACCAACAGAAATGGCGACAGAAGCATAATGTTACTAATTGCAACTATAACATTACACTGCTGTGACTAAGCAGGAAACAAAATATAGAAACTACCTAGGCTGGAGGTAGGTATGTATATAATGGTAAGTTTACTAAAGAAGTTATCATCTGTCTCGGGGGTCGTACCATCCTATCACCCACCATCTGGTCCCAAAGTTCAGATCCAGCTGACTACAGGACCTTGGGGAAAAGAAAGACAGATGTTAGTGTGAAGTCTGCTCTTATGGGTAGTGTCCCTGGTTCCCCGGTTTAAATAAAAGGTAAATTTGAGATGGGTCTGTAATTTACTAATTCCCTGGGATCAAGTAGTGTTTTTATTAATAAGGGTCTGATAATATACTGTCTGATAACAGTCAGATTGTAAGGTTTTTGGACATATCCCAACACCAATGATGAATTAATAATACTATGTGGAGGATCTATAATTTCGGGAAGCACAATCTGATGTGATTCTGTTGAAGGCAATTACATGTTTATGATTTTTTTCTCTGGCAGTATTTTGTTATTAAAGAAATTTATAAAATCATCACTACTATAATATATACAACTTTCAGAAGCAGATGATGCTTTATCTTTGGTTAATTTAGCCACTGTATTGAATAAATATCTAGGGTTGTGTTTTTTTGCAAACACAACACTGCTGCTGGTGGTGACACAGGTGGCGGTGATCGGGGTGAATGCCTGACATCAAGTTGTTACGCTAAGGAATTTTTGCAGTTCAGGTAGATTGTTGATGAAACAATCTTCCGTGGCAGAAGTTATTGTTCTACTGTATTTGTAGAAAAGGGCAGATTTTGCAACCATAAATGTATTATACAGGACATCATAATGATCTAAAATGTCTTCGCTCTGCTGCAGAATATTAATGTCATCAACATTTACACCATAGGACAGTATTAAATCTGAGGTATGATCACAACAATGAGTTGGTCCTGACACATGTTGTGAGACACCGATAGAGTTCAAAATGTCTCTGAAAGCCAACCCCAATGCATCCTGTACATTATCCACGTGGATGTTAAAATCACCAACAATTAAGACTTGATCTGTGGCCAGTACTACTTCTAATAAAAAGTCAGCAAGTCTTTGTGTTACCCTGGTGGCCTGTAGATTGTAGCCAGTAGAAATGACAAACTCTGCTTATTATTTACCCCAGATGAAGTTATATTGAACACCATTACATCAAAATAGTTATATCTGAAGTCAGATCTGTGCGTAACTGTAAAAGTATACAGTTTACCCCTTTGCCTTTTGGATGAACCTCATGCTTATAGCAGTAGTTTTGGGGGATAGACTCATTTAATGTAATGTAATCATCTCATTTTAGCCAGGTTTCTTTCAAGCAGACCACATCTAGGTTATAATCTGTGATCATAACATTAACAAAAAATTTATGGCTGCTCTGGCTCCCAGTAAACATTTTACTTTGGTGGCTGGTGCATCTTTTTTCATGTTCCGTACAATAGAATCTCCGATAACTAGGGCACTTTCAACAGCTGTCTCAGTGGGTGCGTCACTGAGTGCAGAGAACCTGTTAAAAACTGTAATCAAAATGAGAGAGCTTTGTTTCATCCTGCGGCTATGCCATCTTACAGTCACAAAGTTCCCTGCTGCGGGGGATCTGCAACCGGAACTGAACAATGTATGGACCTAGTCACATCCAAAGTCTGTTCTAAAGCTCTATCATAGCTTTTGTAATTGAAGTTGCTTCCTTGTCCTCATTTGTAAGTCGCTTTGGATAAAAGCGTCAGCTAAATGACTAAATGTAAATGTAAATAGCTCTTACTAACCTTGAGTGAAGTTTGGATGTGTGTCTCTAATTCTGAAATCTTCCCTGTCAGTCTAACTGTTTCCCTTCATTTATCACATGTAAAACCCTCAGCACTGACAAAGAATGCTACACTAAACGTGGCAAACAGTGTATGTAACACTGATGAACACACAATGTATCACAAGAAAAGATGCCTTAACTTACTGTGTTTGATGATTTATTCTGACTTTTTATTCTGACTTTTTATTCTGACGCAGTTGTTTGATAATCTCAAATAGATAAAAGCGCAGGAGATGAAGTCAGTAAACACAGAAGACAAGCTAACCGGCTAGCATGGTGCTAACCGAACTGAGTTGTCTGTAGTGGATAACAATTAAAAGTTAGTGGTATCTGATTAATTCAGTATGATGTAATCAATACACAAACAAACAAACTCCAACAAGTAAAGAAAGTAGTGAGAAAAGAGAATCAGAGCAAGGCTAAGCAGAGGCATAAACACAAGCCAGGATACAGTGTTTGTTCGCCCGCCATCTTGCACGACAGTAGTGCGCAGCGGCTGCTCCAGATACAAAATGGTGCTTTTTGTTTGTTTTGACCAACCTCCAACAGCGCATGGACAGTGATACTACCGGTGTTCGTGTATACAATCGCCAGTTACTCACAAAATGCAGAAAATACACTACAGCCACTCTGCATGATGATCTGCTGGAGAAGCTATGCGATCTTGGCTTGCTACGGGGACCAGGCCTCCAGCCCTCGGTGTCGCCTGATGCCGATGACTGGGGGAGGGGACGTCGCAAGCGGTGCGCGAGAAATCGGAAGCACGGCAAGAGAGCGGGGGTTCGTGCTAGGCTTAAAACAAGCGCTAGCCGACCAGCTCTCCCGTCAATCCTGCTCTCCAATGTCTGCTCCTTGGACAATAAATTGGATTACATCCGACTCCAGCAAACTACGCGGCGTGAGTTCAGAGACTGCTGCATCTTTGTTTGCACAGAGACGTGGCTCAGCGACACAGTTCTGGACGCCGCCATTTAGCTAGCTGTGTATACATCCCCCCCAGTAAAAATGTAAAAGACGCGCTCTGTGAACTGCATGGGGCTTTTAGTGAGCTGCAGAACTCAAACCCTGACGGACTGTTTATTGTTGCCGGAGATTTTAAACATGTTTAGGGAAGCGGCAACTGATGGCGACTTCACCAACTTGGAGGTATACGCGACATCAGTGACCTGCTACATCAGCAAGTGCATTGATGACGTCAATCACCACAAGACCATCACCACACGCTCCTACCAGAAACTGTGGATGACTATAGAGGTGCGTGCGCTACTGAGGACCCAAAACTCCACCTTTAGAGCAGGCGACAGAGTGGCCCTAAGAACAGCGAGGGCCAAACTGTCCAGGGGTATCAGGAGGGCAAAGTGCACACACGCTCAGGAAAACCAAAACCATTTCAAGACTAGCAAAGACACACAGCGCATGTGGCAGGGCATCCAGGCCATCACCAACTACAGGACAACATCACCTGCCTGTGACAGTGATGCCTCCCTCCCAGATGTGCTGAACAACTTCTACGCTTGGTTCGAGGCACAGAATGGAATGACGACAAGAAAGATCACCCCTCCTCTTAATGATCAGGTGCTGTGTCTAACCGCAGTCGATGTGAGGAAGACGCTACATAGAGTCAACCCACGGAAGGTACATTTTTGGCAGGGTGCTCAGAGGATGCGCAGACCAGCTGGCAGATGTTTTCACAGACATCTTCAACACCTCCCTGGGCACCACCGTTGTGCCGACGTGCTTCAAAGCCACCACCATTGTCCTCATGCCAAAGAAGTCTCCTGTGTCCTGCCTTAATGATTACCGTCCCATTGCACTCACACCCATCATCATGAAGTGCTTCAAAAGGCTCGTCATGAGGCACATAAAGACCCTACTGCCCCCCTCTCTGGACCGTCTGCAGTTAGCTTACCGCCCCAACAGCTCAACAGATGATGCCATCACCATCACCCTCCACCTGGCCCTCACACACCTGGACAATAAAGACACATATGTTCGAATGCCTTTCATAAACTTCAGTTCAGCTTTCAACACAATCATCCCCCAGCATCTGATTGGAAAGCTAAACTTGCTGGGCCTGAGCACCTCCCTCTGCAACTGGATCCTGGACTTCCTGACTGGGAGACCTCAGTCAGTCCGGACCGGGAACAGCACCTCTGACACCACCACACTGAGCACTGGAGCCCCCCAGGGAGCCCACTCAGCCCATTGTTGTTCACTCTGCTGACTCATGACTGTGTAGCAATGCACAGCTCGAATCACATCATCAAGTTCGCCGATGACACAACCGTAGTGGGTCTCATCAGCAAGAACAACGAGTCAGCATACAGAGAGAAGGTGCAGCGGCTAATGGACTGGTGCAGAGCCAACAACCTGTCTCTAAACGTGGACAAAAGTAAAGAGATGGTGGTTGACTTTAGAAGAGCACACCACAACCACTCTCCGCTGAACATTGATGGCTCCTCTGTAGAGATCATCAAGAGCACCAAGTTTCTTGGTGTTCACCTGGCAGAGAACCTCACCTGGTCGCTCAACATTAGCTCCATAACAAAAAAAGCCCAGAAGTGATTATACTTTCTAAGACTGAGGAAAGCACATCTTCCACCCCCCATCCTCACCACGTTCTACAGAGGGACCATCGACAGCATCCTCTGCAGCTGCATCACTGCCTGGTTTGGGAATTGCACCATCTTGGACCACAAGACCCTTCAGCGGTTAGTGAGGACAGCTGAGAAGATCACATAAGTGCGAAGAAGTGAGAGCATGTAGGAAGGTGCAGATCCAGTAGTCACCTTGAAAGCAAACATCAGAGCCTTGAATCTGATGCGAGCAGCTACTGGCAGCCAGTGCAACTGGATGAACAGTGGCGTGACGTGTGCTC
>JAZGTJ010001274.1:0-45201 GCA_036877575.1 Botia almorhae | reverse complement strand
CTGGCAGCCAGTGCAACTGGATGAACAGTGGCGTGACGTGTGCTCTTTTAGGCTTGTTAAAGACCACTCTAGCTGCTGCATTCTGAATCAACTGCAGGGGCTTAATAGTACAAGCTGGAAGCCCTTCGAGGAGAGCATTGCAGTAGTCCAGTCCATTGCAGTAGTCCACCCAGCATACCATAAGTATTTCTGTTTTGGCAATGTTGAGTTGAAGGTGATGGTCCTTCATCCAACACAATATGTCCATCAGGCAGGCTGAGATGCGAGTCGGTACCGTGGGATCATCAGGGTGGAAGGAGATCCCTCCATCATAGACATTTACACCTCATGCTGCATCCGCAAAGCCATCAGCATTGTTTTTTACCTGATTTTTTTTCAGGAGTTTGCCTGATTAAAGATGGCGTGGATTAGAGGATGCAGTCTCTAACAGACCTTCTGATGCCATTTGCCATGTTGGGCCACCAGTAACACTCTTTCAGGAGCAAGAGGGTAGCATTGGCCCCAGGGTGACCAGTGCCCACAGAGTAATAAGCAAAACAGATGAGGGTGGTGCGTTGACTTCTTGGGACATTCTTAAGGTTAGGTGGAGACCCTAGCGGTGTGGGTTCAGAGGCATCACTAGAGGGAATGGAGTTTTCTACCTATTGAATAAGGTTAACAAATAGAGTTGGTGGAAGAACAGTTTCTGGATTCTCTGACATGACAGCATCAGCTTTGGTATTCTTAATTAAACGCTTACACAAGGATTCAGGGACAAACGAGGTTATCTGGGCATGCAGCAGGAGGAGTGTTCTGACTGTTAGCTAGATCAATCTCAGTGGAGATATTCCACTGTACTGGGGCTACTAATAATCTATCTGGAATGATCAGTTCTTGATTTGGAGGGAGTGGTGCTCCTTCTGATTGCAGGGAGAAAGAATCAGCCTTTGTGTTCTTTCATACAGGGCAGCCAATGTCTCCC
Organism: Botia almorhae; assembly: GCA_036877575.1. NCBI lineage: Eukaryota > Metazoa > Chordata > Actinopteri > Cypriniformes > Botiidae > Botia > Botia almorhae. The sequence goes on along the minus strand of JAZGTJ010001274.1, from coordinate 44,240 downwards.
TTCCTCTAGAGCCAGTTTCATAGCTAGCAGTTCTTTGTTACCCACATCGTAGTTCTATTCGGCTGGAGAAGGCTTGCATAAAAAGAGGGTGCAGGGATGTAATTTGGGAGAGTCACCATGGCGTTGTGATAATATAGCGCCAACTCCTGTGTTGGAGGCGTCTACTTCCACTATGAAAGGGAGATCAGGGTCGGGGTGCTTAAGAATTCTTACTAAATTGTATGCACAAGTTTAGTGTATATTTTGGCCTGACGAAGTTGTTCTCAGGTGGTGGGTACTAGTGGTAATTTGATAACAAAATTTGACTAAGTTATTTCACTAAGAGCTTGATAATCAATGCATGGTCCAAGACCTCCATCCTTCTTTTTAACAAACCCTCCCCGCTGAGGCTAAAGACTTAGATGTCCGAATGTAGCCTTTCTCGAGTTCTTCCCTAATATATTCCTTCATGGCTTCTGATTCGGGTTGTGATAAAGGAAAGATGCGACCCTTAGGGGGAGCAGCACCTGGTACAAGCTCAATGGCACAATCCACAGACAAATAAGGGGGGAATTTAGAGGCCTTTCCTTGATTGAATACTTCTAAGAACTCCTGGTATTGTACAAACAAAATGATTGGGGTTCTGTAGTGTGTCTTGGGGTTCCTGGATGCTAGCTGTATGACTAACCTTCTGGATACACTGGTGAAAGAAAGAGGGTCCCCATTGTTGTAATTCCTTCTCTCTCCAGGAGATGACTAGTTCATGTTGTTTGAGCCAGGGTAAACCTAATATTATTGAATGGTGCAATGAGAGGATCACATAGAACTGAATGATTTCTGAGTGAAGAATACCCACGCACAGCTTCACGTTATCTGTCAAACGAGTGGCTCTACTTACTCCTAGGGGTCTTCCGTCTAGCGCCTCCACTGTTAAAGAGTAATCAGAGGAGCCTATGATTGCAAGGCGGACATGGTATCAGGTCGACGGGTACGTAAGAGATTATCAATTTGAATTGTTAAAGCAATGAACTCAGCGAGGTTTCTACCCTCGTCCCTGCAGGTGGATTCAGGATTCTGGATTCAGACCCCTGCTAAAAAGCCATTTTAAAATTTCCTTAATCCAATTAGTTTGTGTTACCAGGGTGTGAAAAGTGAGTGCGTATTCTGAGGCAGTTAGTTTCCCTTCAGAGAGAGTTAATAACTGTTCACCCAGACTCCTACCTGCCGCTGAGTGTTCAAACACCTCACGGAAACGTTGTAGAAAGATGTCAAACGTAGGAAACATAGAGCCATTCTGTCTCAATAACGCCGTTGCCCAGTCTAGTGCCTTCCCGGTTAACAATGAGCAGACAAAAGCAATCCTACTAGAGTCAGTGAGATACAAAGATGGCTGTTGATCAACGAACAAGGTACATTGTAGCAAAAATCCTTTACATTTTGCACATGAACCATCAAATTTCTCAGGAAAAGCTAAGGGCGGGCTTACCGGACCTGAGGTGCTGGGTTGGGGAGCTAGCGGCGAGGTTGGATCCATGAGGCGAGTTCCCTGAATCGCCTTGACCAACTCTTCGGTGAATGTTGGGAGTCGAGTGAGCTGGTGTTGATGTAAGGCAAGTTGTGACGCTTGGACTCTTAACTCAGAAGACAATTGTACGAGTGGTGCTGGATCATGTGGTGGCAAAGTCTTCTGTAACAACAATCAGACATGTTAGGATCCATATGCAGCACAATTTATTAACATAGTCGACAGGCAGGGTAATCAACAGCAAACATCAGGCAAGTAATCAAACCAGGTAAGTGCATTATGGGAGATGGAGTTCGGCTGGGATTCGGTCAATACTTAATGGCTTCCTCTGGCGGCGTGGTGAAGAAGAGGCTGGAGCCTCCACCACCCAAGTCCAGTCTAGAGGTCATAAATGCATTAATTAGATTTCTGCATCAGGAATGGATAATATGTTCTGCAGCTTAGTGCTACTTCTAAGGAAGATGGCTGGAATTCAGATATGATTTTCAAAGGATTTAATGAGGTGATAGTACATCATTCTAGTTGAAAATTGTATTCTAGAAGCTTATGTTTCCAGGTTTTTGGTCCAATAAGTAGAATCTCTGTTTTATTTGAACTTAAAAGATAACAAATTACTGGTCATCCAATGCTTTATTTCTGTAACATCACACAATTTGTGTTTAATAAGGGCAAGACAAAATCAAAACGAGAAAGCAGGCAGAGGTCAGGGCAGGCAGAAAACAATCGTAAACATAATCCAATGCAAAAATCAAGAAGCAGGCAGCAAACAAACAAATACGAGAAACAATCCAAACTAAACCAGGTAAACAACAAGGACAGTCTGGGGCTTATATAGCTGGGATAATTTGGATCAGACGCGGAATTTTCTCTGGGATAATACTTTCTAGTATCTGAGTTTTGGGATTCTTTTCGGACCGATGGGAAAGAGCATCGGCTTTAGTGTTTTTAGAACCTGGACGGTAAGTCACAGTGAAGTCGAGCTGGGTGAAAAAGATCGACCATCGGGCTTCAGATGTTTACCGGTCCTAAGATTTTCTAAATTCTTATGATCCATTGTAACTGTGAAAGGGTGTGCAGCCCCCTCTAACCAATGCCTCCACTCTTCAAGAGCTAATTTTATAGCTAACAGTTCGCGGTTTCCAACATCGTAATTGTGCTCTGCTGACGAGAGTTTTCAGGAGAAGGCGGCACAGGGGTACATTTTAGGTGGTGTACCATGTCGCTAAGATAATGTGGCACCCACATCGTGATTGGAAGCATTGACCTCGACTATAAAGGGCATTTTGGGGTTTAAGTGGCGTAAAATAGGAGCGGTAGTAAAATGAGTCTTTAGGTCTGTGAATGCCCTGGTTGCTTCATCGTTCCAAGATAACTTGCCTGACTGACGTTTAGTAACGTCAGTGGTGACGCTGCCGATCTGAAACCCTGAATGAAGCGTCGATAAAAGTTAGCAAAACCTAAGAAGTGTTGGAGTTCTTTTACAGTTCTGGGCTGAGGCCAACCTTCTTGTCATCTTTCCTCCTGAGGGAGGGAGTCGCTATAATGGATCACATAACCAAGAAAAGTGGTGCTTGTGGCATGAAACTTGCATTTTTTCCCCTTCACATACAAGTTATTTTCAAAAACTGTCAGATGGCTGTTGGATCACTTGTTTTTAATGTCTTCTGTAACGACGACGACTGCTCTTTGATAACAGGGTAGTCAGAAAACAGGCAAAAGGTCAAACAAGGCAGGCAGAGGTCAAGGCAGGCAGAAAACAATCATAAAAGTAATCCAATTCAACAATCAAGAGGCAGGCAGCAAACAATCAAATACGAGAGGCAATCCAAACAAAATCAGGTAAAGAACAAGGAAAAACGCTCTAAAATGTTTGACTGGGCAAAACAAGACATCGCAATGAGTTCATGACAGTCTGGGGCTTATATAGCTGGGATAATTGGGATCATGGAAATTGAGATGGTGATGGAAAGGTCAAAGGTAAAGATTGCAAATTTAACGGGAAAGTTTATGAAAAAGTGTAAAACTTCATAAAAGTATATGGTTGGTGGTGACCTGTTTTGATTTGTTTTGTTTTCTTGATTTGTTAATGATTTGTTTTCTTTCTAGTGATATTGATTTTCAGCAATATATTTTTAAACCATAATACCCATGATCCTGAGGAGAGCGTTTCTCTTATCTGATGTTTATATTTTTGTTATTATTTAGGTCCTAAATATGGTGACATGCAAGCTGTAACAAAGTATCAGACTGAGTCGGATCCATCTGCAGTGTCTTTTAATCACAACAAACAGGCAGGGGTCAATAACAGCAAACAGGTATGATAAAGACAAGGCAAAAAGGGGTAATCTAAAAACAGGCGTGGGTCGAGACAGGCAGCAAACAATCCAAACAACGGTAAGACAAAACCAGGTAAAGGGGCAGCCGGCAAACAATCAGTAATCCAAAAACAGTCCAAGTCATACACAAAATACACCAACAAGAATAAACAAGGTAAATGCTCAGATGCCGGTGAAAATCAAGACTTCGCAAAGATGCAACTGAGAATGGCCGGTTTTATAGAGCTGAGGAAATGAGGTGCAGGTGTACAAACAGAAAATAATCAGTTAACCAGAGAGCATGATGGGAAGTGTAGTTCTGAAGGTCCGTTCAGTATTCTGGCGATGGCTCCCTCTGGCGACTCGACGGGGAAGAGGCTGGAGCCTTCACCGTAACACAAGCCCACTACATGAAGTATTAGCATAATTTTGTTAAAGAAGTGCCAAGTACAATTCCACTGTTATATAATCATAACAGGAACATAACATGCTTTTCAACTGAAACTCCATTTACTCTTTGAAAAAGCTAAATTTTAGTATCCTTCGACTGGAAGGTCAATTGTGTCATAATTAAATAAAGGATATAAACAAATATCTTTTTCCATTTAAAGAATTATTTACCTGTGATCTCACAAGATGTCCTGTCGAAATGACATTGAACTTATTCCACGAATAATTGTGTAAAGTAATCTTTCCAGCACAGAGCCCTTGACCTGTCAAATAAAAACACACACACCGCCTCTGCACTTATAGCCATAAAAAGATAACTGTGTGAAGTGTAGAATTCAGCACACATCATTCCTGTTGCTCACTGTAGTGTACTTTGCAAAATCATGTTGCCGCAAATTCTTAAAACTTAGTTTAGTGAAACTCATTCTGGTCATAATCTTTTTCCTGATTATCCAGTTTAGTTAATTACAATAAGCTAATACATCAGTCCTAAAACACAAATCTCCATCATTTCCTAAACCTTAAATATCATTGTGTGCAATCAATATGAATTTTGTGTGTTAGATGTTAAGAACCCTGCTCAATGGTTGTAAATGTTGTTTAAAACTCATCTGGATATTGCAATACTTGTGTACTTTTCTGAGATTAGCCCTTTACACAGTATCTCTAACACTAGTTTTTATTCTGGTCCTGGAGACCCACAGTGCTGAATTCTCCATATCTCCCTTATCTGACATGTCCAGTTCAGTCCATGATCATGCTAACTGACGATTAAAGTCAGCTGTGTAAAATGAGATGTAAAATGTGCAGTGGTGAAATTGAACAAAGTTTATCTAATGAGAAGAAATCTTTTGAATGGAACTTTCCACTCATATGGAAACATTTTCGTCAATGTAATTGCTGGTTACACTTAATTTTAAGGTGTCTTTGTTACAGTGTAACATTTAAGTACTAAGTAATATTAATTAATAGCATATACCTACTAGAGGGTTAGGACTAGGTTTAGTTTGGGGTTAGTTGCATGTTTTATGCATAATTTGCAGTTTTTGCTATATATACATGTACCATGTAACAAAGACAAAGACCTAATTGTTTAATAACAATCTAATTGTTTTTTTTAATGGACAGTGTAATTCAGTAAAATTCAGGGCTGGTAATTGAAACGTGTGTGTTTGATTTCTGCAGAGATTTTATTACCAATGTGTCCTTGAGGAAACCACCTAACCTCAGGTTACTGCAAGGAGTTTGCACTTAAGTGCACTGTAAGTTACTTACGGTAAATGTGTCTAGTAAATGACTACTTAATTGGTATAAAGAATGAATTGTGTTCTAAATTTTACAGAATGTGCTTCTAAAACAGGTATTCTACATTACATTACTGTGTTAGAATGGGTGGTTGTAATGTAGTTAATTTTATTAGCTTTTTTACAAAGCAGCTTTACAGAAACATATTGACATACAGTTACACAGTTACATAAATCTTTATTAGAAATTTTGCATTCATTTATTTTTAGTAGAAAACAAAATATTATGGGGGAAATCGGGTTTAACCAGGGGGTAGTTCTCCGGATATACAGATAAAGTCTGTTTTGTTGGCGCTACCTTGGAAAAATCTCTCCTCAGGAGGTTGCCAGACATTAGATTAATTGGCAGTGCAAACTAAGGCCTTGTCAACACTAAGAGTTTTATTTGAAAATACATCTTTTCTCTTTCTGTGTTGGCCTTCCGTCCACATTGAGATGGCGTTTTGTTAGTGAAAACTCTTGTTGCAGTCTGGACTGTGACAACAGAAGCTTTTGAAAAGATTGATGCATTTTTAGTCATGTGATGCAGTAATGTGACCATCCAGCCCAAAGTAAGATGATAAAAGGTGTTGTACTGTGTCTGTTTCAACGTTTGATAGCATTAATCTTTTCAGAGTTTTGAATTCCATGACAAACCCCCGAGTACCACTGAAAACACTATTTAAACACAAGAATATGTGTTTGAAACAATTTTGAATAGTGTTAATAATATATGCTAGTAGTAGGTGACAGTTATTTGGGGTGAAAACCTTGATTTAACATAATAAAAAAGATGCGCTGTTACTTTGCAGCTGACACAATAGAGGAGAACGTCGTCAACAATCAGTATTCATTTATTTATATGTTCCCATTAGCATTGAAAACTTTTATTGTAGTACTTATGTGATCACGTGGGTGTCTGTGATCTGCTATGTATGTGCCATAATCTATTTGGATTAATGTACACATAGCATAACTGTACTATAAATATTCCCTTAAAATATAATAAGAAAGAAAAACAGAAGTATCAGTTGTGCATCCAAACATTTTGATATCTTTGGAATTATAATTCGCTCATAGGTCAATTTTACCTGCTACTACTGTTGATAACCACCCTGATATAAAGTTAACAGCCGTAATTGGCTGATTACGGTAAAGAAGCAAAGCTTACCTTCCTACCATAATGTCATTCCCTATTGTAGGATGCAAGACATGCATTTCAAAAATAAACAGACCTTTTTTTCTATTTAGCAGGACCAGGTTCTTCATAATACTGGATATTAGATAAAAACCCTTACAGTACCATTCAGTATCTGCAGCCAGTCCCAAAACAGCAATACACTACTGAAACTACCACTAAAATATTAAGAACACCAAAGTTGTTACAACTAAACATAATAAAATTTGAATAAAAATAAATTTTGAAATTTTGAAACATTTTAAAAATTAAAAATGTCTGGTACAGTATATTGTAGCATACAATAATAATATAAATGATAATAGTAATTGAAAAGTTGTTGTGTTGGAATTTTTTTTACAACATATGATGGTTACAGCTGAAATTAAGCTATCAGGTTTAGTTACCAATTAACTGATAAGAATAAATGGTTTGATCTAACTGCACTTTTACAGAATGCATAGTCCAATGCATAGACTAGTTGTAGGCATGTGACCTATGAACATAGACCTATAAATATGACCTGTGTGCTCTACAACTGTGCTGTGTTACACCTGGAGAGTTATTTGATGCAAATAATAATAGATTAGATATGCTTATTTATAGATAAGATGCTTATTTTATATTTATAAAGAAACTACGAAACTTGATTTTTAAAATTGATACAACATATTATGAGGCCACGTAATTTGTTAATTGGTGTTTTATGCTTGACATCAGTTAGTTGTCGGGGGGCGCCGGAAGGGAGTCTCGCCCGGGGAGCAATTCAATGTAGAACCACCACTGGCCTTTAATATGTAACATCTGATTGTACTGTCACTTTTGAATGATCTATTATTATTCATACAGAGTTGTGTGTAGTTCAATGAGAATTAGGCAAAACAAACCCATTGTAACATGATCCTGAACTTGATGTTGTGTTTCATGTCATGGCTTTTGTATGGAGGTTTCTTAAGTCTTCTGGTTTTTGGTCTTTGCGTTCTTGAAAGCTACACATTTTGTCACCTTACAACCACAAACTTAAATGTATTGTATTGAGATTTTATGTGATAGACCAACACAAAGTAGCACATAATTGTGAAGTGGAATGAAAATGATATACGGTTTTCAAAATTTTAAGCAAATAAAAATCTGAAAAGTGTGGCATGCATTTGTATTCAGCCCCCTGTACTCTGATACCCCTAAATAAAATCCAGTGCAATCAACTGCCTTCAGAAGTCACCTAATTAGTTAATAAAGTCCAATAGAGTGCGTAATTTAGTCTCAGTATAAATACACCTGTTCTGTGAAGGCCTCAGTGGTTTGTTAGAGAACACTAGTGAACAAACAGCATTATAAAGACCAAGGAACTCAAGACAGGTCAGGAATAAAGTTTTGGAGAAGTTTAAAGCAGGGTTAGGTTATTAAAAAATATCCTAAGCTTTGAACATGTCAAGGAGCACTGTTCAATCCATCATCCAAAAATGGAACAAGTATGCCATAACTGCAAACCTACCAAGACATGGCCGTCCACCTAATCGGACAGACCAAACAAGGAGAGCACTGGTCAGAGAAGCAGCCAAGAGGCCCATGGTCACTCTGGAGCAGCTGCAGAAATCCACAGCTCAGGTGGGAGAATCTGTCCACAGGACAACTATAAGTCGTGTACTCCACAAATGTGGCCTTTATGGAAGAGTGGCAAGAAGAAAGCCATTGTTGAAATAAAGACATAAGAAGTCCTGTATGCAGTTTGCCACAAGCCATGTAGGGGACACAGCAAAAATCTGGAAGAAGGTGCTCTGGTCAGATGAGACCAAAGTTGAACTTTTTGGCTTAAATGCAAAGCGTTATGTGTGTTTTAGAAGAGCTGGGCATAGAGGAGCTACAATAATGTACAGTATGTGAACAAAAATCTAAGACATGTTAGCATATTCTAACATTTTTAAACATTTTTAAAATCTAAGACATGTTAGCATATTCTATTACACCCAATATACAAAGTAATGATCCTTGAAATAGCACAATATGACTCTTATATTGTATTAGCTCGCTCAATAATTATTGCTTACAAATCTAATTATTGGAGAAAACATTTAAGATAAAGGTCCTAAAACTCTGCACAAACGTGTTAAGATTTTACATAAAATTAGTTCATGACACATTTACATCATCTACACATTTATTATAATAAAATATTAATTCCTGTAGCTCAACTGGTAGAGACTGGTAGAGTAATTCAAAGGTTGTGGGTTCAATTCCCAGGGATAAAATGTATAACTTTATACACTGTAAGTTGCTTTGAATAAAAAGATCAGTGTTCAAAACAGTTTTCCTACCTTACCCTGAATATCAAAAGTAATTATATTTTGAACCTTCGGATTTTGCAGGAAATGTCAGTTTGGCTTTGTAAAGGAGCCTGCAATTTTATATTTCAAACAGAGATGGTAATAAAGACACAATTTATGGATTGCTGCTTTAAAATTTGTTGTTTTCTCTTTGGATTTCTTTGTAGATTTGCCAACTTGTCTTCGAAAAAATAATACTGGCTAATCCTAATACTGGCTTTCCTGAGACTGCCATTTGAGTACACTACAGATTATAACATTTCTGTAGGAAATCACAATAAACTGGTAGCCTATTAAAAGTATTGCAAATACACGTAAAATTATATATGAACATTTTTTATATTAGTTATATTATAGTTATATTGCTATGCCTGTAGGTGACAGCAACATATTTTTTTGCAGTTGATTCAATCAAAAAACTCAAAACACAGGATCAAAACACAGAATGGAATTTTTATTAATTGTATAATGACATTGTATATTCTTTATACTCAAGAGTTCTGATCTAGTGTGTCTGCACCAGAAACTGAATGGCAGAAACATGTCCACCATAAACTCAAATAGTAGTTAAAAACATTTTTGTTAGACTCCAAGCTACTAAGCACAGTCTCAGCTCACACACCACCAGAGGGCACTCTTTATCTGAGAGCACACACGTTTTCCTTTTTCCTCTGCAGGATATCATTAAAGATCAAAAATATTTCCTTGTTCACCCGGGTCTAATTTTCGAGGACTGTGTTTTCAAAGTAACTTTTGGTGTTTTGAGTCCTCACTAGCCATATTTACATGCATATTTTTGTCATTCTGATTGAAATGGTTACAATTAAAGATTCTGGTTGACTGTTTACATGAGATGTTATCTAACATGATCTGATGTTAATATGTGCCTGCACATAATCGGAATAACTTGTGATATGCGAAAGTAAAACATTTTTACTTGGATTGTACTTTTAACCCTGTTACAATGAGAGCAGTGCTCCATCTAAACAAACATTTAACTCCCTACTAACTAGGGACCTAATTTGCTTTGCATAATGCACACATATTCTGCATAACATCCAATCACCCTTAAAAGTCCAGAAAATACCAGTTGAGGTTAATATGGTTCATGTCAGTGGTCTGATCTGATTTCAGAATTATCTTGAAAAGCTTTATCTTGTTTGTTGTATGGAAAAAGCCTCTTTTCCATAAGCCCCCTACACACACATACTCACACACGTGCTTCAAAACTGTTCTGACATTAATCACTTCACACACACTAGCAATTGCACACACACTTGTCAAGGCAGGGCAAAAACCAAATAAATGTGGGGGGTTGGGGGTGGGGGATTTATATTTTTCCATGTCAGGACTTCATTTTGATCTTGCCTTGGTGTTGAGTTAGTGGTAGCAATTACCAGTCAAGGTTACCCATCAACACTAACTTATTAGCTTGTGTTGGTTTACCCGCACTCTCTTATTTTCTGTTTTCCCTGTGCACACACATCCAGCTGTGGAACTAGCAGGTCTTGTTGAATTAATCAGAGGTGGCTCCCATATCTCCTTACACTGTCCTGCTGTACTCGCTGTACCTATACCTGGCCAACACACACACGCATACACACACACACATTGGCATATGTGGTTTATGAGGACTCTATAGAAGTAATGGTTTTAATATTGTACAAACTGTATATTCTTTAAAATATAAACTAAACCTAAACCTCTCAGAAAACGTTTGGCCTTAATTAACAATACTATTTAAATCACCATTTAGTATGTCTAGATTTTTAGTTTGCTAGGACAAAGTAAGTGTCCCTGTAAATCATGTTTAAATTGTTATACATTGTCACACGGTCGTGAATTTTTCACGTACAGGTAAAACAAGTACCTTTTTGCCACACTTTAGCAACTCCATCTTCGCTGTCTAATGGACTCATAAATCAGCTTTCACATTTCATGGTTGCTATTTCATAAGGTCAGTCATTGTCCTCCATCTCTTTCATCTATTGACTATTGTCTATTGACTATTGAGAGCACTGACACAATCCCCCATAAACTTCTAACATTGCCAGATAATCAGGGCTAAATATCAGGCTGGGCTGAATATCAGAAGGAAACATTCAGGGTAAAATCAATCCTGTAGAGAATCCTGTAGTCCGAGGCCGGCTTCCGTGTACATGTTTGAAAAAGAATGTGGACTGAGTTCATCTTGTTGTGTCAGTTGTGTCAAGACTTTCTTAAGAATTTATGGCATGTTTTGGATGTTTTATGAGGCTAAGACTATTTTATCTTTTCAAATAATTAGGACACAGGAACATCACTGCAACAAGTTACATGATGAAAAGGAATGCAGGAAAAATAGCAGTGCAAAAAAAGTGCAGATTACCTTAAAATATAATGCTTGGGTCATTTTTATAGCAGTAAAAATGTGTGTGTGTGTCTATAGATTCTGTAGACTAGCATAACGAAATTTCTAAATGTTAAATTACAAGAATTTTTTTAAAACGTTTTTTTCCAATGCTGTGATAATGCTTATCGTAGTCAGGTGAGATTACAGTTGATGATGATGATAATGATGAACGTGGAAGGGACCTGGCAGTTTCAGCTGTGTCGTTGATGGGCTGGACACACACATGCATGCGCTTACTGCATATCCTGCCAAACCACACAGGGCATGTTGCAAAACTCCCAAGCGAATGATATCATTTGTGTCATGGTGATCGTTTTCCAAACCTATCTGAGTTAACTTCATATAATTATGTAATTATATTCGGTGATGGCATTTCATAACATCTCTTATCGTATGCTGCTGATAGTTAGCACGTGTCTTGGGTTACCGTGAACTGAAAAGTGTTTTGGGAATATGTCACAGGAGAAACTTTTTAAACTCCACACAGAATGTTTTTTCACAATGTTGCTGGATGTTTTTCAAAAATCTTAGTATGTACAGTGTAGACTTACCACTAGGCCATTTAGCTACTCTTTGTAATCATCTAATGTTAGTTCTCCAAAACTTAAATTTTTTAAAGTGGTTAAGGGGTTTGCCTTTAGGGGTGGTGGAGGGAGTGTTGGGCTCTTAAAAAGTGCCCGGGGACTTTGAATTTGTTCTAAAGGATTAGTTCACCCCAGAATGAAAATTCTCTCATAATGTATTCCTCATGCCATCCTAGATGTATATGATTCTTTCTTCAGCTGAACAAAATCAGTGTTCAGTGATCAGTGTTCACATTCAATACCACCATATTTGACTTTAGAGTGCTGGTCTCTTTGTTTACATGGATATGCAATGTAATGATAACTAAATATGCTCAAAATATTAATCTTTTTGTTATGGTGGAGGCTCCAGCCTCCTCTCCACCACACCACCAGAGGAACGCTCTCTGGAATATTGACCGGATTCTACACAAACTACAACTACATGATGCAACTTACCGGGCGCTGATCATTACCTGTTTGCCACCTGTTCCTGGTTATCATCTCTATAAACTGGACATTTACTACAGCTCATTGCGAAGTCTTGATTTGCCATGTGCATCAATTCCGAGCGTTTTCCCTGTTTATTTCCTGCCTTTGATTTGGATTGTTTAACCATTGATGATTGTTTGCTGCCCGTCCTGATCTTGGATTGTGTTTTTGATATTGTTTGCTGCCTGCCTTGACCACTGCCTGTATAACGACTACTCTTTTGTTTTGCCTCCACTATAACTGTTGGCTGTTAATAACTCTGCCTGTTGACCACTCTAATAAAACCAAGCTGCAAATGGATCCTAACCCGTCTGACTCTTCGTTACACTTTTCTTTCACAAACATATCTTTTGGCTTCAGAATACATATATTAATCCACTCGAGTCATTTGGATTACTTTAATGATCAAAATGTTGAGCCAGGATATTATTTAACTCTGATTGTCTTCAGCTGAAGAAATAATGCCAAATACATCTGGGATGGCATGAGGGTGAGTAAATTATGAGAATTTGCATTCTAGGGTGAGCTATTCCTTTAATTCAGCCCTGTCATTCACAGTTGTATTTTGAACCCTAACCACTGAAGGACAATATAATATTTAAGATATTATGTACAATAATAATAACATATTACAAATGTAGTATACAACAGACTTTAAATTGATTATCTCTTTAAAGAACTCACTGATCTCAATGTTTGTGTGTAGGGATGTGTAAACTTATGGAAGTACAAATATATATTTATATATAAATATATATACAGTGCTGCTTGAAAGTTTGTGAACCCTTTACACATGATTAGGTTTTGTGGTTGATTAGGTTAACTTAATCAAATGTACATCCAAAACCCAATTTGTAAAGAAGACTTCCAAATAATGGACACAAACAAAAAATATATTGTCATTATTTATTGAACAAAAGGGGTTAATCTAACAAAACTGGAAATTTGACTTGTGCAAAAGTATGTGAACCCTTTTATTTAGTAGCTTGTGGCACCTCCTTTTCCAGCCATTATTTAACCAAACGTCGTCTGTAACCACTGACCAGTCTCTCACATCTGTCTTTGTGGATTTTTGCCCACTCCTCCTTGCAGAATTCAGCCAGCTGAGAGAGTTTGGAAGGATATCTGGCATGTACCACCTGCTTCAGGTCTAGCCACAACATTTCAATTGGATTGAGATCCGGACTTTTACTAGGCCAATCAACAGTGTGAACCTTCTTTCTATTAAGCCATTCCTTGATGGATTTGCTTGAATGCCTAGGGTCATTGTCTTGTTGCATCTGTCAAAAGAATGGCCTTCCAAATAGCCTCTGGTTTGTCCAAATGCTCTCTGGCAAAGAAAACTGTCAGCTTTGTTCTTTTTTGAAAGCAAAGGCTTCTTTCTAGCAACTCTCCCATAATAGCATGTTAAATTTTCGTCTGATTGTAGACACATGTACATTTACCCAAGATGCTACCAGAGACGTCTGCAACTCTCTAGAGGTGATGTGAGGTGTGGATTGGCCTTTACTTTATTTATTATTTTTCTGGTGCTTCTTGATGATAGTTTTGATGGGTGTCCACTTTTAGGCAGAGTTGTGGTCATGTTGAATGCCCTCTATTTGTAGATGATTTGTCTTACAGTGGATGGAGTTGGAATCTTATGGAGATGGTCTTATAGCCTTCTCCAGACTGAGGGGCTGTCACCACCTTCTTCCTGATGTCCTTGGATATCTCCTTTCCTCTTGGCATTCTTTGACTCCTTGGCACTACAGTGGTTTGGTTAGTTTCCTCTCTCTTTTAATCAGTGTTGCCTAACCACTAACCACCTAAGGATGTCTAATTGTATTGGTCTGCTTAACTGATTAATTAAGCACCTAAACGTGTCTCACCTGAATCGATTACCCACTTGACTTTACCAATGCAGCTGGGGCTTCACTTACTTTTGCACTTACAATAATTAAATCTTTCATGCAGTTTTTTTGACTACTCAAAATTCCCTCCAATGCAATTGATCAACATACATTTGACATTTAATTTATAAAAAGCAGGTGATGATAAAATAATAAAATCATGGTAAAACAACAGAAATCTCTGAACACCTCAAGGGGTTCACAAACTTTCAAGCAGCACTGTATATATATATATATATATATATATGCATATACAGGGGTTGGACAATGAAACTGAAACACTGGCCAAATTAGTGTTGGAGGTTTCATGGCTATATTTGACCAGCCTGGTGGCCAATCTTCATTGATTGCACATTCCACCAGTAAGAGTAGAGTGTGAAGGTTTAATTAGCAGAGTAATAGCACAGTTTTGCTTGAAATATTGCAATGCACACAACATTATGGGTGACAAATCAGAATTCAAAAGAGAACAAATTGTTGGTGCACGTCTCGCTGGTGCATCTGTGACTAAGACAGCAAGTCTTTGTGATGTATCAAGAGCCACGGTATTCAGGGTAATGTCAGCATACCGCCAAGAAGGCTGAACCACATCCAACAGGAGTAACTGTGGACACAAGACAAAGCTGTCTGAAAGGGATGTCCGGGTGCTAACCCGAATTGTATCCAAAAAACATAAAACCACAGCTGCCCAACTCACTGCAGAATTAAATGTGCACCTCAACTCTCCACCAAAACTGTCTGTCAGGAGCTCCGCAGGGTCAATGTACATGGCCGGGCTACTATAGCCAAACCTTTGGTCACTCGTGCCAATGCCAATTGTCAGTTTCAATGGTGCCAGCAGCAAAAATCTTGGGCTGTGGACAATGTGAAACATGTGTTGTTCTCTGATAAGTCCACCTTCACTGTCTTTCCCACATTCGGAAGAGTTACGGTGGGGAGAAGCCCCAAAGAAGCATACCACCCAGACTGTTGCATGCCCAGAGTAAAGCATGGGGGTGGATCAGTGATGGTTTGGGCTGCAATATCATGGCATTCCCTAGGCCCAATACTTGTGCTAGATGGTTCAGGACTACCGAACCATTCTGGAGGACCATGTGCACCCAATGGTTTAAACATTGTATCCTAAAGGCGGTTCCGTGTATCAGGATAAAAATGCACCAATACACACAGCAAGACTGGTGACAGAGTGGTTTGATGAACATGAAAGTGAAGTTGATCATCTCCCATGGCCTGCACAGTCACCAGATCTAAATATTATTGAGCCACTTTGGGGTGTTTTGGAGGCCAATCTCAAAAAGGTTCTGAAGTACCCCTGGGAACAGTCTGACTTGGTTTTCGATTTTTCTTTGCCAAACCCAAAAAGAATTGTAGAACTTTTAGGTTGTTTTAGTTGTTCTACTTGTGCTTTCGGCATGTACGTCTGAATTTAGTGCAGGGTGAGAAAGCAATCAGAGGGCAAAATATAAATCTTCGCCAGGCTCAGAGGTACTAAAAGTGCTCTTCAAATCCTCAATGTATTCTAGAGCTGTATCCTCTGGGTTGGCCACTCTTATAGCCTTTACAACTTTAAGCCCTTTAAGACTTTCCACAATCCGTGTTCGCTTCTCTTTGACTGGACTCAGAGATCATTAATCGAACTTGTTTAAGCCAGTTTTCACTGATTTCTTCACCAACAGGAGGATGTTCAATGCCAGAAAAACTATTTACACAGTACAAAAACTGTCCCCAGAACTGTCCCCTTTTCAGTCCATCCCACACTCAACCAATTTCTTTAATAGTTTGCACCAATTGTAACTCCAATCTGGCCAATGCCCCTTAACTAACACAACAACTTGTGTCACAAGTGTCACATTTTTACAAGTACATTTCAACCTAACTTTTGAACATGCAAATCTCTTAAAGAAACAATACACACTCATTTAAAAATAAATTATGAAAAAATATCCTATTTTCCTATAGTTTTAGTATACGCTGCTATTCCATTACTAGTATACGTGGCAATTGTATACATCATGGATACATGAAGAACGTTTTAATTTTTAGAAAACCATGTAGCATGTTAGGAACCTTTACAGGGAAAGATTCTTAAAAATAAGCTTCTTTCTTAAGTTTTGGAACAGAACAGAACAGAACATGAATCGATAAGAAGTGTGTTTTAAAACAGGACAGCCTGAGTGGACAGAAGAAGTGAAGAGGCAGATGCAGTTGTCGGCATTCATTTATTGTAATGTAGCTAGCAGTCCCTCAGCATGACCACATATCTAAATACCGTCTGGCTGCTGTTCAAGCGCAACAATTCTGTAGCAACATTCTTCTGGAGAATTTTCTACGCCTCCCCCTCCTCTATGCTTTATCTAATGTTATCATGCCTTTAGAGGCCAAATTATGATCCTCCCCAGAACCCAGCGCATTCTCATAAATCGCTTGACTAAAGAGCCATGGAAAATTGCTTTTTGGCTAAACTGCTATGTGGTTCTGTTTGTTTTGCTACTGCGTTAGCCTCAATTTGTGAACTGATTTATGTGGCAGACATGTAGTGGTGATTTCCTCACATGTTTCTCTGTTTCTTTCCTCTATGTAGAAACAGTTACTCTAAGAAATATCCCATCAGGTGGCCCATGAAGACACTTTCCCCACTGTCCCCCAAGGATAATTTCATATAGTAGAGCATGCAAGAGTTGCATGTTAAAGATATCAGCTCAAACACTACTTCATACAATGAAGGGGAATGGCGACTGGGTGATCATGCTCCAAAAAGAACAAAAAGATACCATCTACGTTTTGTGAAATGAGTTCATAAAGTCCATACACACAGTGAGGGAAAAAAATATTTGATCCCCTGCTGATTTTTGTACGTTTGCCCACTGACAGAGAAATGATCAGTCTATAATTTTAATGGTAGGCTTATTTTAACAGTGAGAGACAGGTTTACAACCAAAAATCCACAACAATGCATTTCAAAAAAGTTATAAATTGATTTGCATTTTAATGAGTGAAATAAGTATTTGATCCCCTATCAATCAGCAAGATTTCTGGCTCCCAGGTTTCTTTAATACAGGTAACATGTCAGGTTTCGCAATTGGAGGAACCCAGACGCAGACAGTGATTAACAATAAGACTTTTATTATACAAAGACGACAACTAAATGAGACAGCCAGAGCAAACGAGCCACAAGCGGGCGACAAGGAACTAAACTGAATCTGATTAATTAAATAAATAAAAGGACCAAAACACACAAAAAAATCAAGACTCAAGAAAATAATGTAAAAAAAACACTATGAATACAACAATTAAAAATAAGGAATAACTAATGAGCTATATGCAAGCAAATAGACAGTAACAAATGATGAGTAGAGACCAAGACTAAGCCGATGACGCAAGACAGGAGAGCACATGGCTAATGAATATGCAATTAGCCATGTGCTTCCACACGTAACGCACACCCAAAGCGCGAGTCCAGACTCCGCCTCAAAAACAAACCCGAACTAAGACAGATTGAGTGGAGTCTGAACCTTGCACTCTAACACTTAACAAGACAGAGTCAGGATCCTGGAAAAACGCGTTCTCACATTAGACAGAAGCCAGGATCCTGACATAACAATCTCTCTTAAAGGGAGTGCTCATAATCTCGGCTTGTTACCTGTATAAAAGACACCTGTCCACAGAAGCAATCAATCAGATTCCAAACTCTGCACCATGGCCAAGACCAAAGAGGTGTCCAGATGCTTTGGGGGTGTTTTTCTGCTAAGGGGACATGGCAACTGCACTGCATCAAAGGGATGATGGACAGGGCCATGTGCCATCAAATCTTGGGTGAGAACCTCCTTCCCTCAGCTAGGGCATTGGAAATGGGTCGTGGATGGGTATTCAAGCATGACAATGACCAAAACACATGGCCAAAGCAAGTGACTCAAGAAGCAGCACATTAAGGTCCTGGAGTGGCCTAGCCAGTCTCCAGACCTTAATCCCATAGAAAATCTGTGGAGGGCGCTGAAGGTTCGAGTTGCCAAAGGTCAGCCTAGAAACCTTAATGATTTGGAGAGGATCTGCAAAGAGGAGTGGGACAAAATCCCTCCTAAAATGTGTGCAAACCTGGTGACCATCTATAAGAAACATCTGACCTTTGTGATTTCCAATAAGGGTTTTGTCACCAAGTACTATGTCATGTTTTGGTACTTAAGTATTTGACGAATGGGGCCAAATGCTTTTTTCACTCATTAAAATACAAGTCATTTAAAAACTTTTTAAAACATTTTTCTGGATTATTTTGTTATTCTGTCTCTCACAGTTAAAATAAACCTACCATTAAATTTATAGACTGATAATTTCTTTGTCAGTGGGCAAACATACAAATTATTTAATTTAGTATTTAATTTTCTGAAGCCACACATTTGTGTTATGCTTATTTTGAAGTTTTCTGTTTGGTTCTGTTTTTTCTGTTTTCACTCACTTCCTTTGATAATCATTATCACCTGTTTCACCTTGATTAGTAGCACTATTTAAGTTCCCCCTTTGCATGTTTAGTTTTATGGTTATTGTGTGTACTTTTCCCTGTATGCCTTTGGTTTCTAGGTCCCTGTATGCCTTTGGACTACCTCGTTGAGCTACGCTGCTGTGCATCTGTTGTTGCTATTATAATCTAATTTCAACGGTTAGGTGTTTGTATGTTTTTCTTTATTAAATATCTTTTGTTAGTATTTCCGTGTTTCGCTCCTTAATCTCCTTATCCTTAATCCTGTCGCCGCAAACACTAATCGTAACATTATGTGAGAAACAGACTGAAATGTATAATATTAATTCAAATGTAAAAATCTATGCATCTTCATGCCCTTCATTTGAAAGTATGTATGACATTTATTTAAGTGCACAAGATGAATGCAACACTTTGTTTTTTGGTCCTTTTCCAACTTTTTGAAGTGAAAAGAGCAGATATGATTCTATGAAATAACCACAGAATTTTCATTTTGGGTTGAGCTGTTCTTTTAATGGATTTATAATGTACTTTTTCCTTGCTAAAAGCAACACATGGATTCAGGTTTATACATCAACTACAGATGCTTGTCTGAAGAGAGAAAAGCAAAGCTAGAACATGTCAAACCTAGCAAACCATCCATCCATAAGCTTCAGACATTTTTTATTTTCCACCCTCAGGTGACCCACAGCAGCACTTAGTAAATCAACCTTTCCCAAGGAGAGCAGCATTTAGCTGTCATGCCAGAGAATAGATTCTCCAAAAGATACATTTTGTGTCCTTCTGGGCTCCCCAGTGAGATACTCCAATAATGGGCACACAGGAAATTACTAAGTGAAAAATAACTCCGTTAAAATCTGGTGGTTAGTGATAAATATTGCATGCTTTTTAGTGTTACTGTATGGTGATCATTTCGGGTTTGACTTTAAATCAACATCTGCGCATGTGCAGAGCATCATTAATTCTCCCACCTTCTCTCCCACCCTAACATGCTCATTATCCTTCTTGGCTGGATTTGTTTTCATGCAGTGCATTGCAATGTTTAGTATTAATTTAATTTTCCTACTAAAACTTGTAAGATTATTTCTAATTCAAGATTTGGTTGTCATTAAATGCTGTCATCTTTAAACATCAGTTAAATTGTCAGAGAGCTTATGTTTAATCATATGGTCTATACCAGTGGTTTTCAAAGTCAAACACAGTGCGTCTTCCTTTTAAGCCAAGGTACACAATGACAATCCCCCATACACACACACCCAACTCACTTTAATCATTTATCACTTTAAAATGGAAAATATTGGAACAAAAACAATGCTAGCTGCATATGAAAGGACCGAACATAATTACTGTTCATACTGGTCAAAATCAATCAAAACAAGTCAAGAAGAACTGTAACAGAAAGAACCGGAAACAAAGATGTAAACAACTCTTCTATTAATTAATTTGCCCACCGTAGTGAACGATGTGCATTTGGCAATGTTTAGACTGTCAGTTTGAGTCTGTTGTTGCTAGAGCCCATATAACAAAATGAAACACTCAGAAATGACAAGCTGTATTTTTATACAGAAAAACCTGCCATTGGTCTGTTGCACTACACAACACCTGTTTCACACTGCATGCATAGACAGCACTGACAGGGTTTGCAGAGCGCATCTGAAACCCTGATGTCTGTGCACAGCCAGGTCAACAATAGCTTTAAATGTTTGTACTTATTTTGGAGTAGCATTATTGCATTTGTTTTCCTCTTCAAGAAGTTTATTTTGCTATTAATGTAGTTTATTTAACTTTGGTTTGTTTTATCCACATCACTTTCATTGTCTTTTTTGTCCACATAGTGTGAGGTACAGACAGAATAAAAGCCCATCACACTTTGTGTTTCTCTAAATGATGCCATCAAACAGCGCAGAAGAGTATGATCTCCAGCTTTTTCTCCAAATCTCCAAGTGATCTCCAAGTGACAAGACTGCGAAGGTAATGTTTTGTTTTTCCCCCTAATCCCTACAACAGGGCAAGTATTCATCAGCAAAGTACACCAGTGAGCTGATAGTTCTGTGAAGAAGGACTGAGATAACACGTAAGTACACACCTTGTTTCTTCTCATGCAGATTACTTCTAATCATTTCGTAAAATAATGCAGCAGCAATACTCATCTGTCTTTTGTGTTTTTAATATTTTAATATTTTAATAACTTCCTCACAATAGTTCTTTCTGTGGCATGCTATAAAAAGATGTTGATTCAAATATAATGCATACCATATTAGACCAAAATAGTGAAATGATGATAATATTACTAAATTTTATTTACGTTTACTTCACCAGACAAAGCAGTAGCCACTTTACATGCACATTTTTTGTCATTGCAAGTTAAATCTTTTTAAATAATATTTAATTAAAATTCAGAAAAATCGTAGTTTACATTTAATACATCATCGGCCTTACCATTTCATTTACAATATGTACAAATATTCAGCATTAAATAAATAACCTGAGTATGTTGGACTTATCAACACAGAGTTTTAAATGTTTACACTTGCAAGAAATAATTTCTAAACATCATAACTGTTTAAACTTGACACTCACACAGTTTGTATAAGGAACACTTTGGTCACTATCAAAGATGGACCTGTTTGTTCACTCAGAAAATGTTTATTTTAAATCTCCCAAAATTATTTTGACCTACAAGCTGAAGTCTTTTATATTATGTAAAACATCCATAATTTACATAAAGTAATGACATGCTGTCCTAAAAAAATCACAGAATTTGGTTCTTATTTAATAGTTGTAAAGTACTATTCACAACTCAAAAACACTGTGACTTCATTTTAGTGACTCAAGTCAAAAAGTTGCAAAAAGGCAACAATAATACAGCCCAACGAGCTTTTTAATAATGTCTGTACATCAATATAAGCTACGGGCATCAATTACTTTTGACACATTCATAAGTCATCAATACTGTTCCTGTTTATGTTGTCTTCAATATAGACTCATGGCTAAATGGACAAACATTATGCCCCCCTTGTTCAGTGGGTAGCTTATTCTCATGGTTAATTTATTCATTCGTTGACAACTTTTTACTGATGCAAGGTGTGGAGCTAGTGTGCAAACACTGAAGCCAATTTTTTATGATGCAACGTGTTCCTATAAGCAATATGTAATTTATACTTAAAATATAGACTGTTTCAGTAATGTATCATCATTACTAAATCAAGAATGAGCAAATGAAAGTGAAGAATGCACATGCTGTAAAGGAGTTCTTGAAAAGTTAGAGCCTATCTGACAACTTCCCCACTATTTACTACAATACTCATTTGTGGTTGCTAGGTTTTTGCTTACTGCACAATGTTAAAAGAACCCATTTTATTTTTCTGTTCTCTAGATAGCTCAGAGTTTAGACCCTTAGCTTCACTTGATGAGAGTATGAAAGCCAGAGTGGGTAACACAAGATCAGTCCATGCAGATCAACATCCTGACATGGGCTCTGTTCCTCCTACACCAGTTTAGAGTCCAGAAGTTCCCATAATTATTGTCCCAGTGTTTAGCACATCTTTCAATAAATGAATCAATAATTTTTGAGGGAATCCCTGCCAAGCGCTGAGCCAGAAAAGCCACAATGATGTTAGTGGCAGGTTAAATGAAGAGTGTATCTGAGAAAATAGCTGAATACAGCTAAGAAACCAATAAGAAGACCTCACACCTGACCTAAATAGGCTGCTTTGTGAGGTCATTTGCATCTGTTGGTCCATGCATTCATCCAAAAATCCATCTATTTTTGTCTGTCATTGATCCCCATATCTATCCAAACATCCATCTGAATATCTATCTCTCCTTCCATCCATCCTTTCAGAACAACAACAATTTTTTGGAGTGCCTAATAGAAAATGACATTATAATAAAGTAGTTTTAATTCTTGACAGGTGGGTTAGTCGTCTACAATTAGAGAAACTGAGGGTGAAATGTGAAAAGAGAGACCAGGCCAGGGTAACCCAGATGAAAATGTGATTGAAGAACTGTTTTATCTGGTCCTCTGACCCCCCCATCCCCCCCACACACAAAGTCAAACAGAGCATTTAGGAACAGGTCAAAGGTCACCATAGTCCCACCTGGTGAGCCACAGGCATTGGCACTAACACAAATACAGATATAATCACTTTATCTGGCTTGCTCATGTTTTATCTGTGATGTAATTGGAGGAGAATGTGTTTTGCTATCGTGTGTCTCTTTCTGATTGGACGCCTGTGGTGAGGTCACTGCTGTTGATCCCTCTGTAAAAATGAACCTGGGAATAGAGCAAGATGGAGAAACAGACTCGCATAGAGCTGTCCATCAATGCCCTTTGAGTGCAGGAAATGAGGAAAGAGAGGAAAAAAGCAGAGAAGGAATTCATAACATGGCCATCATTCCCTCTGAGGGTAATTGGTGGCGCTACATGAAGGAGATTTCAAACTAAATAAACAGTGTCCTGAAGGCCTTTCTGAGGAAACTTAACCTGGAGAAATTAACCTTAAAGATCCTTTCATTTTACCTCCCCTGCGTCTTTTCTCTAGAAAGACACAGTGTTTTTGAGCAAATCTTTTAGGTGAACAAATTATTCTTCTATATACTTCTTGGACTTGTATCAAGTCTCACTCATCTGAACTGTGTGACTGCTTTTATGTTTTTGGATAAATCTGTTTAAAATATTTACATTAATGTTTGGTTGCCTTAACTCCATCAAATACAATGAATCAAATTGTCACATATTTATTAAATATATTGATAAATCTATCATTTACTTAAATATATGAATTGATGCTATAAATATATAAATCATCACAGTTAAACAAAAAAATGATTTTGAATAAATAACCATATTGTGCAAAAAATCTCTTGTATGCAGTAGTCACTTTGTTTTTTGGTGTTGTTAACTACTGACAGGATGTATGTACAATGAGAAAAAAAATGTCTAAAAATCCAAACAGTTATTTTTGCCGTTTGTTTCATGTGTGATGTCATGTTTTCCCACACAGAAATATAAACACAATTACTAGAAAACTGTAATGCTTACAAAAGACTTCTAGCTGACAGTTAATAGAAATTGGTTTAAATTAAACCAATTTCTAAACAAATCTGAACAAACAATTCTGATGAACAGAATCAAAAGATGCAAGACAATGGGTTGAAAAATCCTGTACTCCATCTCTAACAGAAATGCAAACCCACCTAACTACTTTTCACAAGTCTATACTCATTTTTTTGGTCTCGTACTACATCTGTTTTACTCTCTCTCTCTATCTTGTTACATGTATTTGTTCCTCACTGCCTGTTTTTGACACTCATTCTAAGCCCTCATGCCAGACCTAAATGGGTCGCTTTGTGTGGTAATTTGCACCACTTGGACACCTTGAAACTCCTGTGGTGTTACATTGAAGCTTAATTCACAACTGCCCCTCACTAACCCCCTCTTTTCTTGTTTCTTTCACCTTTTCTTAAGACATCCCCCACTGTCCCACGTTTCTGGTGTGCTAAAACAGCATTGGACAAATAAAGAAGCTTTTTCGTTGTTTTTTGTTTCTTAGGGAACTATAGGGTCATTCTGTGTCAAATCAACCAAATTGTAAAAATTTTCCCAGCTCAAAATTTTACTACAGAAGCAAAACCAGCATAAATAGTATGGCCTTATGGCCTGAACACCAATGGTGTGAGGACCCTATTGTAACTGCTCTGTTTGTTATTATTTCTAAAATGGTTCACATTTTTGAGATCCCAAACATGCTCAAAAACTAAACATGCACGCCATAAATGTACGGAAAAACAGCAGCAAGACAAATACAGATAGTTTTTATGTGCAAACGATTGTGTATGAGTAGTGCAAATAGTATGAACGTTGAACAATGTACAGAAAGTGCAAAATATGGGTAGTGCAAGTAAGAAACACTTGACCATTAAACAATGTACATATGTGAAAAATAAAAGTAGTGGTAGTAGTAATAGTACCAGATTGTGAAAATATGAATAGTGCAAATGAGTTTAATTCAATTCAATTTTATTTATATAGTGCTTTTTACAATGTTACATTGCTTCAAAGCTTTACATAGAGAAACAAATAACAATAATAAAAACACAGAACAAATGACATGTTAATGGTATTATTGCAAAATAATATGTGTGAAATGTATAAGACTAATTAGCTATACTAGGTTTACAGTATGTTTATAAATAAAGGGTTGACTGAACTGATAAAACCACAAAATTATTGAGCAAGATATGCGTTCTAGCTTACAAAAGTAGCATACATACATAAAAGATATACAATAAAATATAAGACCTTTACAATTTACAAAACACTAGGCTAAGTTAGACGTCAGCAGTCTCCCAGCATGCAAGCCAACACGCCGACAGTGGCAAGGAACCAAAACTCCAGTGATGTATAGATGGAGAAAAAACATTGGGAGAAGCCAGGCTCGATCAGGAGGGCCAGTTCTCCTCTGGCACGTTAAAGCTGCAATTTGTAACTGTCTTAGATACGAACAGAGTTGATTATAATTTATAGTTATTTATTGATGAAAAACTGATGGTTCCAATTATATTTGATAATATGTTGGGCACCGAGAAATCGTGCCAACAAAAAACGGTGAGGCATAATGTTACTAATTGCACCCATAACATCACACTGCTGTGACTAAGCAAGGAACAAAATATAGAAACTAACTAAGCTAAAAGTTGATGTGTATATAACTGTTGGTTTACTAAAGAAGTCTATCAAATCCTGACGATCTATCTCAGGGTCATTTCATTTCATCTAGTCCCCCACCTTCTGGTCTCAGAGTTTGGATCCAGCGGACTACAGGACCTTGAGGAATTAAAGACAGACATATTTAGTGTGGGGTCAGTACATCTGTTTTTGTGGGAAGTGTTCCCGGTTCCGGTTTACCTAATTAATGCAGCCTAATAATCCCTTAAGGGATTTGAGTAATAAATCCATATGACTATGTGTAGGCAAGATTAAAGAGGTGGGTCTTTAGTCTAGATTTAAAATGACAGAGTGTATCTGCCTCCTGGACAACACTGGGAAGACTATTGCAAAGTTTGGGTGCCAAATACAAGACGGATCAACCACCAGCACTTTTGAGTTTATAAGTACTGGAACCAGTGCAGGTGTAATTAGATTGGTGGTGTGGAGTTCAGCAGGGTCACAGCCTCAGGGAAGAAGCTCTTCCTGAGTCTACTGGTTCAAGGGTGTAAACTCCTGTAGCGCCTGCCAGATGGGAGTTGGGTGAAAAGTCCATGGTTAGGGTGGGAGGCATCCTTGATTATGTTCCTTGCCCTACCCAGGCAGCGCTTGAGATAAATGTCCTCAATGGAGGGTAAGTGAATGCCGGTTATCCGTTGGGCAGTTTTTTACCACTTGTTGAAGTGCTTTGCGGTCTGACAGGGAGCGGTAGAAGTCCACAAGTATCCTTGGGCACAGGTGAACTTTCTTAAGGTACTGCTGTACCTTTTTGACTAGGGAGGAGGTGTTTATGGACCATTTGAGGTCATCAGAGATAGTAATAATAGTAATAATAGTACTCACCACTGGGCGAGGAGGCAGAGTTGGGCAGTTGCCAATGAAGTGGACACTGTCACCACAGTATAGGCACAAACAGTGAGTAATGTGATGTTGGTGTTCTGCTGGAGTTGGGCATTGGTGATTGAATTGCATTGGTTCAGTGGCTGGAGGGGAAGCAGATGGCAGTGAGTGATGGTGGACTAGAATCTGGTAAATAGGCTGTTATTTGTTAATAAACGTGGATGGAGCATCACATGAGGTTTTTCAATCCCACATCATCGTCATATGACAATGTGTTGACGAACCACTGGATCGAGACGATGAAATTCCGTAATGACAGCAATCTCATTCCAGACGCTGGTGGCTGCCAAAGTTCTGAACTGTAAGGCGTATTCTGCCACAGATAAACTCTTGACATAGTTAGAAGGGTTGGCCATGAACTGACAGGGAATGAGCAGATTGACCAAACACCTCTTTGAAATGGAAAGAAAAGCTTCCAGCATACTGGTTAAAGATTCATCTGCATTCCACACAGCCTGTGCCCAATGCAGTGCTCTACTGGATAAAAAGGAGATAATACACGCAATCTTAGATCAATCAGTGGGATACAATTGGGATTGCATTTCTAATTGTAAAGGGCACTGCAGCAGGAAACCGCTACATTCATTTTTACCAGCAAATGTGATAGGTCGGGCCATGGGGCTAGTGGCGGAAGAAATAGATGAATGTGGCTGTAGAGATTGACATAGCATTGAAACCAGCTCTGCAAATGGGTTGTAGGGTGAACTTCTTGTCTCCATTTTGTTTGGTCGAAATTTATTTGCCTCCATTTTATTTGGCGAAATGAAGGTGTTCAATGCTATTTGATGCAGAACAGTGATGTCATAGCCAAGGTAAATCGGATATTTGTTTAGACGCAGATTGGATGTCTGGATATCGGATATGTATCTGATTAAAATCCACAATTGGAGTGGCTCAGAACGGATATGAAAAAATTGGATCTTGTGTAGATTTTTGTGTTTATACAAAATATGCGCAACAAATTAAAGAAAATAAATTTCTTAACTTTGGAGGGCTGGATGGAAATTGTGATGGCTGATCAACAGATAAGCACATATCTCAGTTGCTGCAAGTGGGGATGGAAACGAGAGTAGGGTAGACGCGGACAATGGAGCATAAGGCAAACTGTCAAACAAACCGTGTGCTCCAACAAAACATAGAAACAATACAAACCCGTGATGATCAGACTGGAGTCCTAACACTAGGTGTTTTTTAGGAAGTGATGCGGGATGGGCAGCAGGAGGAGTTTGCCAGATGGTAATTTATGGAGGTTTTGGAAGTGGAACCTTGTGGTGGTCTTGACATCCTTAAGACAAATTACCACTGGCAGCTTTCTACAGAGTATTTTTGTTTTGTTTTACTCTTTCCAAGTGGGTAGAAGGAGACATGGGGGTGGTTGGATCTGTAAAATAAGTAATGTGAAATGAATACAAATAGTCAAAAAATCAAAATATTGTGTTGAAAGCCTAGCAACTAATGCCAGTCTTTTCCACCTTCTTGTATGGCTGCAAGAATATTTGTGTAATGATGAGTTAGACTGAGTAGGATCCATCTGCAGCACAGGATTTATTAACAGGGTACAGGCAATGTTACCAACGGTAATCAAAACACAACGTAGATCAGATATAATCATAATCAGAAAACAGGCGTGGGTCAAGACAGGCAGCAAACAATCATAAACGATAAACAATCCAAAAGTCAAGGGCAGGCGGCAAAGAATCAATAAATGATAAACAATCCAGGCAATACACGGTAGGCAAACAGAATAAACAATGGAAACCACTCAGAAATGCAGCACTAGACAAACAAGACTTTGCAAAGATTAAGAGACTGAGTCCAATTTAAATAGCGGAGCTAATGACGATCAGGTGACAAACAGGAAATGATCCGATCTAAGGTAGGTGCATGCTGGGATTTGTAGTTCATTAAAACTTCTGTTAGTATTCCGGCGACACTTCCCTCTGGTGGTGCGGTGGAGAGAGAGCTGGAGCCTCCACCGTAACAATTTTAGACCTGTTTTTTAACAGTGTTTGCTGTATTTTTTATAAGACAAAATGGGTCAGTTATCAGTCACCAGTTATTGGAGGGGAACTCTCACACTATATGCACACCTTATGTTAAACAATTTTAAAAAATAATTAATTTTGAAAACATGAATGGCTAGTCTTTATAGATGTCCAGAACTATATATGCAGGACTATTCCACAATAAAGACCTACATTAACATAAAGAAAAATATAGCCATTCCACAATATAGACCTACAGTAACCTCAACTCAACTCTATTAAAATGAAAGAACATTTTTTGAAAGGGACACCCCACATAATGAAAGTGTGTATTAAAAGATATTAATATTTTATTATAAAATTATTTTATTTATTATAAAATTATTTTATTAGAAAAAATTATATGAAATAATATATGAAATAATTATATGAAATAACATATGAAAGTAATATAAGGAAGTAAAAATATGTGTATGTAAAAAAATGTATGGTATGTGTATGAGCGTAAAAAATATATGTATGTGAAAGGAGAATGTATGTGTGTGAAAGTAAAAATGTACAGTAGGTGAAAGGAGAATGTATGTGTAAGAGTGCAGAATGATTCTGGCTTATAAAGTCCCTCATATATAATCCTTCTCCCTAACACACTGAAGGCCTAATAGAGAAACATGGCTCTGATTTAAGTAATATAGCTGAAGATCCATCACCACTGGGAGAAAAGACAGGGTGGCCTCGGTTAGCTGCCATCACAATAAAAAAGACAGAATGATAGAAACAAGGAAGTGATAATATACTTCCTTTCGGAGTCTTTCTGAGGTAAACCAGATCTGAAATATGGTTGTGTTTTCAAATGAATCGCATACTGAGCGCAGCAGTAGCCGTCAACAGTGCAGGACCTTCCAGATATGATATACGGTGTACTAGCTCTGCTCGCCAAGGCCACTGCCTCTCTGTCCTCAATCTATCCATCCATCCTTTTCAGTTCATCCGTCTTTATCTCTCCCTCCGTCCATTTATCTCTTCAAATAAGAACCCCATATCAGGGTCCTGCTGGTAGATCCTTGAAGTTGATTTATAACTGCTTGGCTGCTGAGATGTTCTATTCCATCACAACTCTTTGTCTTTCCTTCAATCTAATGATGTGAGCAATTAACCACGAAACATGAGTAATTAGCCAATGAAAAGGTAATGTAAGTTATTTTGATGGAATGGCAGCAAAATGCAACATGTCCCTGCAACGTCTTTACCCTTAATTCTGAGAGGAAACAGAAGGTTGATTTTGTTTTGTTAATTTGTGAAACATCCATCTTTATATAGCTTTTGTGTCGTGTCCAGAACTGGGGTTCCAGTTTGTTGATGTTAGGCTGCTTATAGTTAGTCTCCTAATACAACAAAACCGCTGTGATATATTTCTCTTTCATGTTATCACTTTTGTTTCTGTTCTTCTGTTGTTCAAAAAAGAATGACATTTGCATTACATGGCAGTGTTATCCATCCAATAAAACCTGCAGTGCATTTTTTATTAGTCAAAGTGTTCCCTGGGGATTAAACCCATAAGCTTGGTATTATTGATTTCAAATGTTAATAAATGAAACACACATTAAGGTTATACATGCAGGGGGTAGACTGTCACATTTTGTAAGAAATAGCCACTAGGTGGAACTATAAGGAGGGAATTTACAAAATTGCCTACAATGAAACAATGAAATAAATGTCATCTGAATCCTTGCATGTACAAGAATCTATAATTATTTATGTTTTTTTTTAGCAAATAATAAGAGCTTGTCCAAAATTTGGTAC
Source organism: Botia almorhae (assembly GCA_036877575.1). Lineage (NCBI taxonomy): Eukaryota > Metazoa > Chordata > Actinopteri > Cypriniformes > Botiidae > Botia > Botia almorhae. The sequence goes on along the minus strand of JAZGTJ010001274.1, from coordinate 13,983 downwards.
AAAGAACAATTTGAGGACATGTCAAATTTTGTTTGGCAAATTTCCTGTGTTGTGGGGTGCTTACAAAACATAATTGTTCTTAAAACTTAGCAACTGCTTTAAAGGACAAACACCACTAATACCAAAACTATTCTTTCTTCACATTTCCAATCTGCTTTGCCCTTAAAGATTGTGGGTATATTTAAAACGCTTAATAAATAAATAAATTAATCCACATTATTACCTTTTTGCCAAAAACATAAATGCAAACACAGTAGTTTATTTACATGAGATTCATTACCAACTGTACATCGGTTATAGAGACTAAACACACAGTCATGCTTATTACATCAGAAGTCTCACACCCAGACTCAGTTGGCCAAAACTAATAATAAAATAATTTATAAATCAAAATGAGGTTGTTATGAATACGTGTGTGTAGAACATTAAAGCATCATGCTGCATACTGTAAATCACCACCTGACTAAACATGACCTCAGCCAGCTGTCTTTGGAATTGTGGGTTATAATGTGGGTTGGTGTGTAATGGCGTATTTGTTTCTGTGTGTGTGTGAGATGCAAAGAAATTTGAAAATTTCAACATTTCAATACATCTGTTAAGGTCGGTCAGACCACATGATCCTAATTATTACCATGTTTCTGTAAATGAGTGTATATATTTGTGTGTATGTGTGTGTGAAATAGTTTGTTTATAACCTCTTTAGTCCATGTGAGATGGTTGTCTTGGAACAACCATGGTTGTGTGAAATGTTATACTTGTATGTGTGTGTCTGCTCAGGATGTTTGTCCCTTTGGCTCCACATGTTACTTACATTACTTCATAATGGGCCCATTGAGTCTTTCCATCTCACCTCAAACTTTCACACTGACACCTGCAACGTTCTGCAAATTGGCAGGCGGGACGGATTTAATAAACTGCAGCAGGGGGACAGTGTAAATCACTCCCTTACAGCACTAATACCAACACATTACACCCCTTGAGCCCAAAGGGCAGCCGCTTTTCCTCACATCCATGACTCATAAAATCCCTTTACCAGAGACCGACATGTTTGCTACCAATATCTCTTTGTTAGACATGGAGGAATGTTCAGAGCAATTGTGCAATAGCCCCAAATTACTTGCACATTTAATCGTTTAAAAATATATAAATGTAATCCAATTAAATAACAAATATCAAACAAAGTGTTTTTTTTTCCCAAGCAAAAAACTTTGCAAAAACCCTTTAAATTTTATTCATAGGCATTTGAAAACAGTAAAACAGAAACAAAAGCTCTGGTAGATGCTTTGCCTTTCCCAGTATACCAGACATTACTCTGACCTCTAGAGGATCCAAACATCACAGATTCACGTCATGGCATTTTGGAGTAGAGATATTTGAATTGGGCTTTTATTCAATTCAAATATTTAGTTGTAATTAATCTAATATTTGTTATATTAACCACAGAATTAGCTTCAGTTATGGAAAGTAAGCCTTTGTGTAATTATTAGGCTCTGTAATTTGTGAATGACACACATAGTGTAAATTGATTTACCAAACATGGAACTTAATGTAAATCATACCCTGTTGCAAGGTCTGTAATATGGCATGGTTAAAATAGTAGTTAAAATAGTGTAACTGCTCCTTCAGTGTAATGAACTACATGTCAAGAACGCACGGAGGAAGAACCCAATCGCAGACAGCGATAACACAAAAACCTTTTATTTAATTAAACAAGATGGACGACACAGACGAGAGCAGACAAACAAGGAACCAACAAGGAGTATGAACAAGGCGCAAGGAGCACGAACAAAGCAACGAGGAGCAACACCACAGAAAGCACGGAAGAAACATGGAAGACAGACCAGCACAGGACAGCAGACAAGAGGGCATTAAATGACAGAAAGCAATTACAAACAGGTGCGTAAAATTAAAACAAACTAGGAAACAAGGGGGTGGGTTAATGACGAGGGACCGGAGAACACATGGTAGATGTAAACATAGCCGAAGCCATGTGCCATCACATAGAATGAACACTCAGAGCGTGGGTCTAGACTCTGACTCTTGAAACCGAAACCAAGAACAGACAGGACGAGTCGGAATCTAGCCTCACGCTCTGACATAGAACACAGACTGTGTCCGTACGCTACACCTGTGATTACTCTACTAGGACACCTCAGAGCTGGGTTAGGAGAGAGTTGCGAAACTCCTATAGATTTCCTTTTGGAGAATGGAATGTGGAAGTAACTCATGTCATGAAGTGATCAATAGTTCTAAACACTGAATAGTTACAGCACTGAACTCCATAAATTAGGTCAATAGCAAAAAAGTCAATAACAGTATTCTATGAATGTGGTTCTAACTGTGGTTAGCTAACACAAGCAACACATCACTAACCAACAAAACCGGTCATATTTTAATACAGGATACAGTGATTGGATTAAGCTACACGACACAGCTCCTCATGTTTATGTCATGAGGATGGAGCTGTAGCCAAGGGATCCACCATAACGAGGTAGAGCTGGGGATGAAGGAGCCTGAGGCAAAGCCCAAAAAGCTGGAGGATGTGACCAGATGAGGTGGAGCTAAGGAGCTGTGAGACATCAGCAGAGATGGTAGATCCCGAGTAGAAGGCTGAGCCAGATAGAACCAAGAACCATGAACCAGTGGAGACGGGGGAACCAAGGAGTTGGGTGGGACCAACATAGACAAGGAACCAACATGGAATTTAGGGGTATGGAGAGACCGGGTCATCCAGCAAACGTTTTAGCCGTAGGTAGAGGTGGGAGATTCAGCAGACACTTGCTCAGGAGTGGGCCCTGTGATCGGCTCTGGCCTCGGGATGGATAATGTGGCTGGCTCCGGCTCCAGTACGGACCCTGTGGGTGGCTTTGCTGCTCACACTCGTGGTCCATGGTGGGCACTAGCTCAGGCTCTGGTTCTGTGCTGGGCTTGGGCGTCATGCTATCTGCCTCGCAGACTGTGAGGAGGGAACCGCAGCTCATGAAGACCAATTCCACAAATTCAGAAAATGTCCCTTGAGAACATTCTTTGGATGGGCATGTCTTGGACCACTCATTCAGGCTGGCATGGTAAAATGTGCAGAGAGAGCGCTCTGGTTTGGAGGGTGGCCCACTGAGAAAGATGTAATGTGGCATAGCTTGGTGGGCAATGTCGGGGGCTTCCTAAAATGATGCAGCAGCTGAAGAGATGCAGCTAAATATCCTCAACTTTTTTGTGGACCATGGGGCTAGATATTCTAGCAGAGAATGGCTTATTCCAGGACCCTAATACATGCAGTGTGGAGGTCTAGAAAGGGTGGAAGACCCCGACATGGAGGCTGAGCTCTAGGTTGGAGGAAGCATTCATCTAGCTTACTCTGCTTCTTTGTTTACACTTTCTCTGTTGGCCAGTTGATGTTCAGTTTGGCCACAGCACAAGGGGTGCACACTTTCTAAACTGTTGGCTCGCAAATAACACAAATTATTCCAACAGGATGGACCACATGCGGCGCTCCCTGAAGAACAAAATGCTGTATGTGTTTGTGTCTGCGTTCCCTTTACAGCTTTTGTGTTGCACTGTCACATAACATCATTGACATAACACCAATCAGGACTGGACTAGTTGCACATGTGCTTCAGATGCAGTCAGGCTGAGGGTGTTCCCCAAAGTGTCATCATATGATGCATCGTTGAGTTCCCTTAGACCAAAACTGACTTTTGTGTTCAATTACTTGGAACATGCTTTTAATCAGAATCAGAATTAGTAATCACAAGATGGTTTTATCATGCTAAGAACATTTACATTGCGTTATACTACACATTGTATCTAAGTAGGTGCAATCCCTGGGATCGAACCCATGAGCTTGGCATTGGTAACGCCATGCTCTAACCACTGAGCTACAAGAAAGCTCCAAGAACAAAAATGATCCAGGAAAAAAAAAGATTTGATGGACAGCTGGAGAGATCAATGGAGAATCTTTAAATGTGGTAAATGTCACTTTAACACACACCTGACTATTTGTAGTCAAAGTTTAGTTTGCATGCATTTATTTGGATGAGTCATTTATTAAGTGATGTAAATTTGACGAGCGCTGTGCTAGCAGCAGCTGAATTTTAGGGCCACTGGACACAACCATCCCAAAGACCACATTGTAAAAATAAATTAACTAGATTTTTGTTGATGACTGTTACGGTGGGGCTGAGCTGACGGTTGTGCTTGTGCTTAAAAGAGGACATGGGACACGGAACTAAGTAATCGATATTTAATAAAAACACAGAATTACACGCAAAAAACAACTGTACAACAAAAAGGGGCGACAACATGTGCTACAGCAGTAAATGGTAAAAATAATAAAAGAAAAACCAAGACAATTAACATATAATCCAAAGAGCGTGGCAGAGGTATCCAAAACGTTATCCAAGAGAGTAATCCAAGAGCGAGAGCGTATATCCAAAAACCAGGTAACAAGAACTAGAACCACAAACAACCAAAGAACTCCTAAACACAACATACATACGATAACCCACAAATGACCCAAAAAAAACCCAGGAACTTAAATACACAGACTAATCAAACAAACACAGGTGAAACAGATTATACAAAACAGGAAGTGACATAAAAACAATGACATCATAGACACGCGACAAAACCAAACGTCATAATAAAAGTCCCGAGCTCCTTGCAGGAGCTCGACCACATTACAATGTCTTTAGAAAATGCAAAATTGCTGTATTAACAGGAAAAAGTTGCCAAGATAATCTTTATTTATAATTACAAGATATAATTACAACATTGTTTTTTATTATAAACAACAACAAAGTGCCTCTTAGGTTTTGATGTATTTATTTATATACTCCTTTGAGTGGGTCAGTGTCAGAGGGGTCATGAGTGTGCTGCTCTTGATTTTTTAAATGCTGTACACCCTGTGTGTGTGTGTATTGCCTTGAACCATGTGTTAGTAATTTCAGTGTGTATTCAACACACAGAGAGGATCAAATGTTTTGACTGGTTCCCGAGACCACTTGTGTCAAACAGAACTTTGTTAGATGATTGGTAGTGATATAAATCTATGTTGATGAAAAGAATGGCTGCTGGCCTCTGGTTGGCTGATCAACATCCTGTGGTCTCACCCTGAGCCGCCTGCTTCTTTCTCAACAGACTCGAAGGAGGTTATCCAAAGAACAGTCCCACGGGGACAGATACTCGACACCCTTCTCATTTCATAATTGGATCTGGACCATCTGCAAAAACTTATTTCGAAACTTTTCTTGGGTGTGAAGTTTATGCAGGACATTTGCCTGCCGAGAGAGGTGTGGGACTGTCTGATTTTTGATTGTCCGGAGCAGGTGCAGAATTCCATGTTGTCAGTTTAATTCCACAGCGTTTGTGCAGACCCGGTCTCTTCCAGGGCCTGGAAGATACATGGTGACGGCTCTCCCAGAGGCATATGACAGAAACTATTAACAATACCATGGCCAAGGTCTTTAATTTGTGGGAAGCTTGATTTCTAGATTGACATTATTAAATTTTCCATGATTTTCTTTCGTTTTTGCAGGGATGTTTAGTTTGTAATGTTTAAAAAACCCTTCAGGCTGAGGAAAAAACATGAACTGGGCAGAAATGACTAATTAGGAAAAAATTAAATAGTCTCTTTTCCAAAATATTGTGAGCTATTTTACTTTGTACTGTCTAGAGAGTAAGCAGGTTTTTATGTTGAAGGTCATCATGGCATTCTTAATAGCTGATAATAATTGTACAATTATCTACTCACTGTGTAAGGAACCTCCACTTTGTTGTTAGAGTTGTTCTTCCAGAAACAGAGAGCAACTCCGGTTTTGGCAAACACCAGGTCTCTTTTAATCAAGAGTTCAAAAGATCTGTTGCTGGAGTCCTTTGAATCTTTGAAGTAAGATCCACATTTTCTGGCATGGTTACAAACACATCTTCAGGGCTTCTCTCTATGAGAGGAGATACCTGAGAAACCAACAGAAGAATGGAAAAGAAGGCTCTTGTGTCCATGTTGCTTCAGTTGTTAGAGATGTTCAAAATGCTCCTGTATTGAGGTTTGGTGTCTGTGTGCTGTGATGGACTTTATATGCAACTACATCAGGTAGATCTTAGTGTCCTGGGTTTAATGAATGTAACTAAAGGAAAGGAACTGTTTCACTGAAATGGGCATGCTGTTTATACTTAAAATGTATATTGTACATTGTTTTATTTGTTAAAACAGAAATGAAACAGTTAGTGTAAAATAATTTGCATACTTTGCCAACTTTGCACTGTTCTTGTGATGAGTAAGTACATGCATTTGAGTGTAAAGCAAAAGAATGTGCAAGTTTTGAGACATACTATTTTATAACGGAAGTGAATGTTGTTGCATAGATGCACATTGTGATCAATAACAATCACACACATCAATAACAACTCCTCCATGCATTTCAGCTTTTCAGCCATTATTTCCACTATAAAATTTTCTAATATTAATTTTTCTTCTCCCACTCGCAATGAGTTGTGTGTAATACCAGGCACCAGGATGTTCATGAATCTGCAGTCACTGAGAAGGCAATCCCAGAATGCATTGCAATAAGCGTGAGAGAATATTGAACATAAATGTTTAATCACTATTTAAAAGTATCCATACAATCAATAAATCTAAATTAAAATAGACTATGGCATCTAATATTTGTATTTCTATGCTTGTATATGTGTTTTTTGAGAGTATTATGCTTGTATTGTATTTTTATGAGAGTATTGTGATAGCTTGTTTGTATTAGCACGTTCAGCAACATTCGGTATACTTTTTAGGGAATATATTGAAAATAAATATCCTGTGCTCTAAATATGCATGAGGAGAATTTGTATTTTTTGATGCACTAAGTTAAAGTCCCTGTCAAGGCAAGTCAGTTCACTGGACAGCCATCTTTGGAATGCACTTGAACAGCTGTATTTAGTCATGCAAGTGCAGTCTTATCTAACTAAATGGGAAATTACAGAAATCTTAAAAACCACTTGACAAACTCACATTTCAAATTAAAAATAAAACAAGACTGCATCTTGAACAGTAATAATGCTCAACGCAAATACATATTGGCTCTTTAATTTGGAAGGTGAGACTACAGCCATTACTGGCATGTATCAGTTATATAAAAGGTCTCACTTAGTTGCTGCATCTTAGGAGCATTCCAAATCTGTCAGATGTAAGACTCTAAGAAGGTTAGGATGGTGCCTTAGAAAGTGCTAGCCCAGTGTTTCTGCTTTGTAAGTAAATTTAGCTGCTCTTTCATTGCTTCATGTCCTTTATGACCAGTCACCCCTAAGTCCACTCACTATGAAAATAATACCTGCCGGCTTTTAATGGCCCAGTAAAAGCTCTCGCTTGTGCTCAGTGTGATTTGTCAATGACAGCTGTGACATGTCAATGATGAATCACCCAAGTCGTGTTTTACAGGAGTGTAATTGAAACAAACGTTTTTATATTCCACTTTATTACCCTTGGAATTGGAGAAGGGAGCATCTGTAGCTCTAGTCTGCCAGTGCTAGCTCCTGCAGTCCAAATCAGCCCTGTTTATTTTGTGTTTATTTTATTTCTTTTGTGCCTAAACCTTCCATTCAAGCAGCAACTTTGCAGCGATTCTGACTCCAACTCTCTTCTGATGCCCTGCTTAAGGCTACTGTTGGATCTGCTATCTGGTTGTATTGTTTACAAACAAATGAAACAGCTCTGCTCCTTGGATGGTGTTTTTATGATGGTGCATGAGCTCTGTTGCAGGCTGTGGGTAATGCGTCACACTCAGCTCCAATCATCAAGTATTTATGCCCGCTCAATCAATAATCAATCCTCTTAATTAATAGGAAGCATCCTGCAGTTCGGTATGAATCCATTAGATGGCAGTAGAATGTCAGAATGGGACAGATATGTAAAATGCAGATTAATTCAAGCTGTGTGAAACAACACACAATACTCTAAGGCAATACTCTTACTATATCTTCAGTATATTTATTGTGCATAGTTTGCACATTTTCTCTATGCATAGAATGGTTCAAAAATGTACAGTTTACAACTGATAAAATAATGTATCCCACAATGCAATGCACATTACTTAGCCTTTAATTTATGGTGTGATGAAATAAACTATAAATAATTACAGTGATGATTTTTAACATCTCTGTTTTGACTTATTATACTTCTGAAAGTGAAGACATTTTTACCCATTTATTTTAAATTTAAGTAGCAAGACACTATTCCACAGTCTCATATTCCTAAGTAAGAATATTGGTGGTCGGTTTGCTTCCCAAATTCATCACTACAAACCTCCAATGACCCAAATCAGATTCCTCACTGTAGGCTAAACAAGCAAAAGTCCATGTATGTCTGATCTCTGTCACTGTTGTTAAATGCATGAAATTCTGTGTGACATGCAGGAAAGGCGAAATAAGACTTGGTTTGTTTGTGATTAAGGATCCATTTATGAATAGCCTGTAAGAAGTAAAGAAGTTTCTTCAGGCTAGTGTATGTTTCCTCTATTCACAGTGTCTAACTTTATACGGTCGGCAGACATTGCACAGCCTTGTTGTCTTCAGACACACACTGCTGTCCCATTGATGCATGCGTAAGTAAATCCAGAAGGTGGCTGGTCTGATGTCATCTTCTGCATTAATGAATTTGTCTTGGACAGAATCTGTTACATGTTACATTTACAGACAGACAAAGTTCTTACACCAGTGACACATGGATAAAACAAATGTTGCCACATACAATTTAAAGGTTTAACCAGTCAGATGATAAAATGGCCTTTAAGTTAGATATTTACATTTAAATTCACATTGTATTTACCATTGTCCTAATCAACAAACTTTAATTCAAAATGTATTTTATACGTGATTCTAAATCTTGTGACTTATAGTTATACTCATACAGTAAGTTTCTAAGCCATTATGCTTAAGAACTTTCTCCTGGTGTACAATAAGACAGCAGGTGAAAAAAGTCAATAGACTTTGTAGGATCCATAAGATCTGAGCTATATTCTAGAGACCAGAATATTACAGAGACTTGCGTCAGTAAGCAACCACCTAGTAACATCCTAGCAACCATGTAGCAACATTTACAAACCAGTCAGCACATCATAGTAACTCTATAGCAGTAACGCCCTAGCAATCACCCAGCGACAAGTACAGCCAAGCACTACTTACATTACACTGAAAATATTGGAATCTACATTTGTTATGCCTTTTCTTGACACAAATAACCTCCAAATAATTCTGAAATACAACAGTTGTATTATAATTTGTTATATTGGATTTTGGAATTTGAGTCTTTTGAAAATTGAGAAGTTGAAGCTGCTTAGGCAGCAAAGGAAACAGTTGCACCTTGTCTCACAAGCAGAGAGGAGATTTGTTTCCTCATAAATCATTTTAATTGATTTATTGAGTTTATAACTACTGTAGCTATCATATTGTGATAAACATTTGACAATTCAGTTGAGTCAGTTAAAAATTGGACAATGCACAAAGAAGGCTGAGATTGCTACGTTTCATTCAACATTCAATGCCAAAGTCTTTATTTATATGATTTCTTGTGTATGACCAACAGAAAACACAACATGTGGTTTATGACAGCCATATCAGTGATCTTTAAGCAGAAGAAACTGCTGAGTCCACCCAACAGCAAAAATATGTCTGCAAGCAATTCATTTTTCATTTCAAAGCAGTAGTTTTCACAACATAAGTTGTTAACTGTCAGTCTCTGTATATCACTAAGCATGCCACTCTACTCACACTACAACACTAATCATGCACAAAAACTGCAGCATACTGCATGTGGACCTATTTTTCCAAACACTAAGGTGAACATGGAGAGGTTCAACTGTATTTGTCAGTAAATAAATTGAATAATTATAAATGTAATGTGTTTGTAAATGTTTAGCACCTTTTATATTATACAGATTTTTACGCTGACCTAAGCAGCTGTTTGCATTGATAGCTTTGTGTTGATGTGATTCTGCAAGTACAGAGTCAATGTCTAATGGCTATTTTAATCATCTTGGAGGGTTTATCTGGACATCACAGCAGTTGTGGTCTGTGTAAATGTGACACATTACATTTTAGAAGAGAAGCACAATGCAGAGACTACGGTGTAAATTTGATGCAAAGAATTTGTATCTGTAGGTTTGATAGTTAGCCCAGTTTAGATAGTATAAGGGAGATAACTACTGTACTTGATACTTGAAACACGTTATTTTTAAGTATGATTAAACAATGTGAGATTATGTAAAGCCTCCAGCACTGTTTCCTGCAGCTGCACATTATGATATTTGTGTTAAACATTTATTTGTTAGTCATTTGATTTAACATTTGATTTATTAGTTGAAGTTCTCAACCATCACTGTTTGTGACTGGGCTGCATATTTACAGTATAGTATTGCATGTCCTAAAGCTTTAGAACAGCATTTAAAATCTTTCTTCACCATTGTTCTTACGTTTTTATACTTAATCTAATCTGAAGCCATGAAGACCTCCGGTTCATAACCCCATGGTTATACCAAATTTTTTACACTGTGAAAGTAACTTTACAACCCAAAGCTGTCCCAGTCTGCGACCTTACACCTTTGCCAAGCTGTTAACCTCGTTCTCTTACGTGGTTGTAACCCACATTAGTCCCTGTTTTATTACCCCACAACCGCTCCTAGTAGTGAGGTGAAGATCAATATGGAATTTGTTGATCACACGAATGCTAGATCTGTGCATAACAAGAACCACACACTGCTTTCTCGCTTACAGAGTTCAGAAATTGAGTGTATCCAACACAAATGTGTTTGCACAGCTTGGAAATCTGACCTTCAGATTTCATTCAAGAGCCCCAACATTGAAAAACAAGCAAAAACTATCAGTTTTCTCCATCGGCTTGCATTCTGCTGAGGTCTAAGAAGCTTGGCTTATTGACACAATAGATGTTCTCACCACTTACAGAGGACCAAGATGAGAAGCCGCCTCTTGGATGCTAGGCCTGGTTTTCATGTTCTTGTAAGCTACACCTAAATTACCCACGATTGCTTCCAGAGGCTGATCTTTAGCCACTCACATATGAGATGGAGTGTTACAAATACAACCCCATGGATTGAATCCAGAAACAAGTCTTTCTTTTTCCTTCACTCTTTAAGTGAAGTATTTCCATAAATTTGACAGCACTTAACTCTTGGTATATGCATTTGTATGTGTGCATCTAAGTAACCCATCCTAAAATTGCTGTGTGGACCTCTTCCAAATCCTGTGTAATGAAGCACAGACTATTTCATCACTTGGTAAACTAATAAACAGAGATGACGTGGCAGCCTGCACTTCTAATCAAACCTGACGACAACTGACAGGAAGCTATTAGCCTCCTATTCACCAAATGAACATTTTTCTGAGCAGGGCCAACAGGCATGCCAGTGGGGCCTCCAAAGCTCCTTCATGAAGCCATTATATGCCCTGCCCGACACCCAGCTATGCCCTGACATAGGGAAAGAGGGCAGAGGTCAACTCGACCATTAGCAGCTTATTTACAGGGCTTCACTTCATATATTCAGAACTCAGGAGACATAAAGCACAAAACATTGGGTAAGCAATGTTGGGGAAATCATTTCTTTTGAGAAAGTAGTTAGATACACTGCACGTTACCAGACATAATTATCTATATTAGTTTAATTTCAAGTTAGCTTTATTGTCATTTTTTTGTCAGCTTTATTGTCAATTAATAAAACTGTTAAAAATAAATTTGATCAGAAAGGATCTTGAAATGTTTAAAGCTGTTATATGCTGTTTATAGTTATTCCAAATTTAAAATATAAAGAAATTTAGGATAAAAAGAAAATGTATATTTAAAGTTATTTTTTTAAGAATTAAAAAATAAATTACACTGTAATCCAGCTATATACACACACACACACACACACGCACACGTATGTATATACAATACAATGTAAAAAAATAACAAGTAAGAGACAATGAGCTTATTCTAATATTCTATTCCAAAGCCACTATTCTCTTCAGCTAAGAGCTCTCTCTGAAATCTTGCTGATCTCTGTAAACTTTAACTCTCATTAACCAGTTTAGAATATTTTACCCAGTGGTCTAAGGAGGATTAAAACAGCAAAAGAAAGATTTGAAAGTAATAAGAGACAGACAAAATACCATGATGCACTGGGAATGATCTCATAGGTGAAAAGTGATGCTTGAATCCCAGCTGTTGGGTTAAACATAGTGCTGGGCTTTGGGCATTTCTGAGAGACCTGTGAAATACAGGAATAGATGTTGTCACATGTCACTGTTTGTGTAGGAAGGTGAGACTCACACTCAAAATTCATGGTTTAAGGGGATTGGGGGGTGGCAGTGCAGGTCACAGAGGTTGTTTTGAATCAGAGGAACTCATGGTTGTGGGTGATTGACATTTTAGAAATGCAAACACACTTTTATAGTGTTGGGTAATAACACAGTCATTATTTTACTGTGGGAATCTGTTTCCACCTTCCTAACACATGCAGATACATTTATTGTATTTTTAATTAAAACGTGTATACACAGTGTATACACACTTCCTGTCTATATTATTTGTATCTCTTGTCCCAAACAAGTTGTCAGTTTACTGTTTACTGATTTGGGATGTGTATCTGTATGATATGTGTGTGTGTGTGTGTGAGCACCCCCTCCTTTGCTCCATAATTATAGGGGTCATAATTTCCATGCGTCACAGTGTATAAAGCTTTATTATGGCCATGAAGGATGGAGGGGTAGGTTATGGACCCCATCAACACACATCACACATTTTCTCTCTGTTGCTCTCTTTCTCATACACACATTCTTTTATAAATTTGTTTTCAAATTTTTCTACCTTGAAGTACTTTGCATTTTTAAGAAATATTTTTTTATATTACAGTAATGAGCTTAAAAGTTGTCTTGCATAATGGTAATTCATGGGTGAAACTTATTAAATGAAAGTAATGTTACAATGCAAAACTGGTGCTTCATGTTCATCATTTAATTTGTGTAAATGAGGTGTGAAGTGTAGAATGTTTGTTAAGTGTCTTTTAATAATAAGAAATAACGAAAGTGGCATTTTGTTTTAATAGTAACCTGAAATTATTCTACATGACAGTGATTTACATGTATTAGACAAAATAATAACTGAATATACTGTACACAAATGATCCAGTTCAGATGTTCTCTTGATTTTTAAAAGTGTCTGTTGCTTATATGAGCATCAATATCTGTTTGTGAACCTATATCTGTAGTTTGTTCTTTGTACGCTCTGCACATTCTCAAGCACAATGGCTCAATTTTGAAATCCACTTTACCCCTCAGGACAACTGAGGGACTTTTGCATGCACAATTATCACAAAAGGCTGCAAAACAGTCATCAGTGTTTGAGACAACACATGATGGTAGTTTTGAACAGAATAATTTTGTTATAACATCAGTAAATATCTGTTTAGAGGCTTCTTCAGGCTATTATTGAATGAAAGTTGCAATCTCTGTTTTGTAAACACAATTTGTATGAGAGGTGTATAAACCTTATGTAGGTTTTGGCTCCTCTTGCTATTTTGTCAGATGTAAAAGGAGATACATTTATTGTCATTCCAAGATTATCAACAAACATTCACATTTTGTGTGCTGATTTTGGGAAAAAATTCAGGGGAATTCTGTGGAATTAATTTAAACATGACAACATGCCAACATAATGGAGCAAGGAGCACTGTGCTCTTCTTAATAGCTGAGTGCATTCTTACATTTTTAGAAGTATTTATTCAACAGACAGATGATGCGTACAGTTTGCAATTATTAAGCAGTAGACATTTTGAGATGCGTGAGAGACAAAGAAACACAAGGTGATGCAAAAAATACAGTAGTGTTGAACAGCTTGTTACTAAGTTGTTAAGCACAATGCAAAACTCACCTTAGTTGTTTACAGTTGCCAAGCAACATTTGGTTACATTAATAGTTGCCTTGCGATCACAGTGTATATTGACTGTT
>JAZGTJ010001273.1:0-60832 GCA_036877575.1 Botia almorhae | reverse complement strand
TGTGTACATGTTCTGAGCATGTGCAGGAAACGGTGGGTCTGCCTTACTGTACATTGGGGTCACAGCGTGCTGGAGACTGTGTCAGCTGGGCGGGCATATGGAGGTCTTGGCTGCGGGTGCAGGCAGACTGTGGGCAACCCTGGGTCCAAACTTGGGCACATTTGTTCTATAGGCAGAAGGCAGGGCAACCCCTATACTGGGCACACTCTGAGGACCCGGGACAGTGGCCCCCACCAGATGCCTTTTTGTTTTTGTTTCTTTCCACACAGTTTAACGCTCCATTTTCACATACAGTAATTACATACTGAAGGACTGAAATAAATATGACCATAAATTGGAGTGTTAATATTTCGAGAATTGTTTCTCAAAGCATTTTATTTGGCCCTCGTTTGGTTATTACATTTTCTGAAACGTTGAAAAATGTATAATTCAAAGTCTGTTACACCGAACTGTTATATAATCTTAAAGGGGCGTCTGGGGGGTATTTATTGGAATTCAGTTTAGCAAACTCATAACCAGCTAGTTTCAAAGCAGCGTTTATGCAAACGTCTCAGGCTGATGAGCTCCTGAAGGTCCTGGTGAATCAGGAGATCTTGATGCAGACTAACAGAGCTGGCATATAATGAAAACAGGAGAAAAAGAAACTTGGCTTTTATGAGTATAAATGTTTTATCACTTAAGCACTGGGACTTTGAAAGCTTGAGCTGAGGCTGTACCACACAATTGACCTGAAAGTTTAATAATAGCTCAACCAGGGGGTTGTGTGTGTGACCGTGTGTGCGCGTACATCTACTGTACTATCCTCGCTCATATTTGTGTATTTCTACTGTGTCCATATGTATTTCAGAGTGTGTTTACAGAAAAACTGACGCCCCCCCCTCTGGATGAAAAGGGTCCTGGGAGAGAGGGAAAGAACAGCCAACCACATGGCAGGGCAGGCGCGGTGTCCTGGGCTGGGGCCGTATGGAAGGTCAGGGGGGGTTGGCTAGCACAGGCAGTCAGGACTCTGTAGGAAACAGTAGGAGAATGGGGCGGATTCAGCCCGCTGGTCATCAGCCAACACGCCCAACCTCGATAGTTTGCTTTACTAGACTCTCAATCTCAAAGCTTCAAATCTGAGGATGGGGGAGATGTCCACATAGTGTCATTTTGACAGCGCCCATTTTAACTGTTGAAAGTTTAGATGTGTCCGGTGGCCCCATATTTATTTGAACACTTAAAAACATGAAAATTACACGTGGAAATGTTTAAAAGTCATTTTCAAACCAAAGTGCACTCGAAAACAATTCTGTTTTCATGAACTGACTCACATGTCGTTCACACTTGTATGACCTTTATCCTTCAGCGGAACGATTAAACAAGATGTTTGTCAGAATGTGATGGGCTGACAGCCTCAGTCCCCAGTCACTTTCATTGTATGGAAAACAACAGTGTTGATGTTCTACAAAATTTCTTTTGTGTTCCAGGAAACAAAGAAAGTCATACGTGTGTGAAACAACACATGGAAGAGTAAATAGACATTTTTTTTAAACAAAGATGCTCTATAACGCCAACTATTGATAAAACAATAGATGTACTTTTGAAAACGCAGAAAAAAGTGAATATTATGATACTTTGTTAAAGTCACTGGAACGCTTCCTTGTGTGTAATAATGTGAGGAAAACGCATTTGTTTTTGTAAAAATACTTGTAATCCTTGTGTACTTGAAAAAATATTCTAATTACTTCTAATGTTCGGCTAAGAAAACATAGAATCCTGTTTATGTGTGTGTGTGTGTGTGTGTGTGTTTGTAGTGTCTTAAAAGAATACTTTTATAGATTTACTTTACGCTTGCAAAAAAAAGGAAAATGTTTGTAAAACACAGTTACTAATAGACTGTATCTCCCCATTATTCCTGAGCTTGCTGGTCTAATTTCAGGAGAAACGTCTCTGCATCTTTATCAGCATGGCATCAGCATCTCAATCCCCACACAAAACAGTCTCCACGCCAACGATACCAAACCTTCTCCCAGCCTTTGCCCGTATTTTAAAGTAGGACAAAAACATTTTTTTCCATGAAAATTGCATAAGGCCAGCGCAACAAACACGGAAAAGGGGGCCATGTGAAATATTGAAAGGGTTGAATTATTCAGGGCATCCGGTCATGTGTTAAAAACAGGATTTTGGGGAGAAGGGGGGAGGAGAAGGTGAGGCGTACGGGGAGAGATCCCCCGACCGTTCTCCACACCCACCTGCAGGGTGACGGGGCCCTTCTGTCCTGAACCCCATCTGGAGGAGGACCGGATTAGACAAGGCCTAGCTCAGACTGGAGACCTGGTCCAACAATAGTGAACCAGTAGATGTAGATATATAAATAGATCATATAAATATAGATATATAAACTACCTCTACAGTTTTGCATGGACACTAGAAATATCAAGTGAATATTAACTGTAGTATATATTAACTATCTAGAAATAATTTGAAACCTAAATTATGTAAAACTTTAAAGCATTAAATATAATGTTTTAAAACATAAACACTAATCTTACTAATCTGCTTAGTGGGCGTACAAGAAATAATATTTTTAACCTTTGAGATCATATTTCCCTTAATCCTATAAACATGTATGTCTGCCACACGTGATTCTATAGAAAACATACAATCACGTCTGATGTTCTTGTAATGTAGTTTTGACTGTATTTAGTTCAATATGAAAATGACTGAAAACCATCCGTGACATCCGTGGTCGAAGTATTGATTTTATTTTTCTCTTTACAAATCAAATCATCCTGAAACAGACTCTGAGGTATTCTGCCTTGCGCGCGCAAACCCACACAAACGCCACATCATCCTCGTCTAAGTGAACGAAAGGGTGTATGGCTTTCTCGTTCTCTCACACACAAAAAAAGTGCATTAGGGGCTGAGGGGGGCATGGCAACCGCTCGTGTTGTCAAGACAGATTAATTTGACTTGACTCAATCAGACGTTCAGCTCGGCAGACAGGCTCGGGGGAATTTTGCAGAATGCCGTACGATATATATGCCCACGTTCACCCACGATCTTGGATACACACACACACACACACACACACGCACACACACAGCCCTCTCGACTTTCAGTTCTTGGAATCACATCAATATTTATTTTCTGTTTATGATTTTACGTTTATAAGCACAGTGTTTAAGCATTGCTTTGTTGTTGTGTGTGTTTGTGTGTGTGTGTGTGTGTGTGTGTGTGTTTTATTGCTGAGGGTCATAAAGGTCATGGCAAACAGACTGGATATTTTTTTTTAGAGTCAGAGTTTTCCTTTGGTTTGGATTATAGATACAAGCTTTACTGCTGTGTGTAAGTGAGTAAGAGTAAGAGACACACACACACACACACACACACAGAGAGAGTGAGAGAGAGAAAGAGAGAGAGTGAGAGAGAGAGAAAGTTCTGTGTAAATATCAGGAGGCCAGCATGAGTCCCTTTGCATGTATCTATTACATCACCCATATACAAGCATAAAGTATAAAGTACTTATACGTATAAAGTACATATACAAGCATTTGCGTGTTTATTACGTGCGTGTTTCTGCCCACGCTTGGGTTACAAACTGACCCTGTTTACTTTCTGAATACATGTTCCGGGTCTGATTCTGATCTTAATGTTCCTGTAGCTCAGGCCATTTGATTTTAAACCTCTCATATTCAACCTGCCGTCATATAGAGGTCGCAGTCCAGTCCGTTCCAGTAAATCTAATTGAAATTGCCCTAAATTTGTTTGGAACTGAATATCCTTGAAAATATACCTGGAATTGTTTTTGAACCAGCCAACCCGAATCCAAGAAACCAGAATAGCAAAATGCATGTTACAGGCCCGCATGTTTTTTTACATGCAGCAGAATATGCGGCGCAGCTCTCTGTCTCTCTCAGCATGCTGCAGCAGTGCAGGGATGAGTTCTACACGCCAGCTTCCGTCACATGCGATTACAGCTTCTAGACGGCGCCTGACGTTTCAAACAGCTTTGACAAGAGAGGCAGATAGAGAGCAAAGACAAAAGTGGACATGCGTAGAGTCATGCGCTTACAACGGAGCTTCGGCGCAATGGTTTCCACTAGACTCTGATTGTAAGCGCATTTCTGTCAATGCGCCGTTTGTGGTGCTTACCAAAGTGAGCATAACTATTGTTAATGCTCATTATTTGTGGTATGGAATCAATCTGTGGCGTGCTATAAACGTAATCGATAGAGCTTAACTTGTAGTGTACTTGTAGTCTTGAAATTGTAGTTTTGAACATTCATAAATTTGTGTACTTGTATGCTCGCTCTCTCACTCACTCTCTCACTCACTCACTGTCTCTCTGCCTCTGTTAATGCATTTGTTCTTGTTTTGGTAGCTGATCACTGGTGCATTTAATAAAATAAAGAAGGACTGAAGCGTGATGTAGGCACGGTGCAAGGTGATAGCTGGATCTGCTTACTGTAAATACTGCGTAAAAAAACGCACTCCCCTCCTTCACAACCAAACACGCAGGGGTGATTGTGACAACCGACCCCAGACGTCTTAAAGAACCACAGAACCTTGAAACAGTCGGCTGTTCGGTTTCCAACAAGAATGGTTGTTTATCTCGTTCTGCTTCATTGCATGAGAATAATCGCAACATTTTGCCTCATTGCCTCAAGTGTTGAAACCGTGGCGCGTACAAAAGAAGCGCGCGTGTGTTTGTTTGCGCGAGAGTGCTGGGAGGTGGTGCTGGTCCAAGGGGGTGTGCTTTTCGAGTGGGAATGTTTAGCTGGATCCCTCATCAGCAAGTCAAGTTTATCCATCTGGGTTGGCAGTTTTCTCTCTTGTCCCTAATTTTCTCTCCGTGTGACACACACACACACACACACACCTCTGCCTGGTGACCTGGAGTGTTTGTGTGAAGCACTCACCGATGCTTTTAAACGGAGCGGGGAGCTGCTGGCTGACCGAGGCAGAATTTCTGTGCAGCCAAGCATGGACGAAAAAACAAACACGTGTTGAATTTATTCATCCACTCTCGCTCGTGTAACTCGAATTGTTATACCAAGAACAGATGTTAGCCAGAACAGAATTATGATATATTTAGCAGGATGTTTTTTTTAGCCTGTGGACATTTGCATTTTATTAACGGGGGACAACTATATGCTATTAAATATTTTTATTTTTTTACAGTGTAGTTATTTAAAACTGTGATATTGCAATCAGTTGCTTGTTTCTCCCTTAATCTGTTTTAAAACAATGCAAAATTATATTCCCAGCTCATTCTGAGTAGAGAGTTTGGTCGATTTGAAATAAATGTGTGTTAATCTAATGCTACAGTATGTTTCACCTTCTCTGTCTTTTTTGGAGGTCAGTTTTCTTTTCCTGAACTTATATATATACTTATATATATATATAATATTGCATATTGAGGGTAAATATTGTAACACTTGGAAAGATATTCCCTCCATCTTCAGTGTTTATAAACACTGTTAATAAATATTGTTAAGAAATGTGGCTTTTTTAATAAATAATTTGTGTCAATATTATTAATGATGCAGTTTTGTAACAAATGATGATTTTTACATCTGATCTAGTCCGTATGTCTTGTGGTGATTGAGTGTTAAGAGTTATTAGGTAATCTGGCAACATTCTCCATGTCTGTGGGCAGGAGGAACTCAACAGTTTAGCTGGTGAAGCTCCTTAATCAAATTACTGATGGAATGATGCCGTTTAAGAGGCTGATTACATGCGTGGTGTGAGCTGAATTAAGACACTCCAGCAGATCCGAGGTCCATCAAACATTCGCAACGGCAATGTTTGCGATATTAGGTTAAATTGGTCGTAAATATCTAGTTAGCGTTTCAAGAGAGAACTCTCTCGGCTTTTTGCTTGCTCTTCTCGTGCTGTAAGGGGCAGCGGGTTTAGATAACTTAGGCCAATTGTATTCACTCTCAATGAGTAATCTCTCTTTTATTGAAGTATTAGGGGCCTATAATGGCTTCTGAGCTCTAGTGGGTGGCCAGTGGTAGCATCTAAAGAGCTTCGGTTCTTCTCCTTTAGGTCTGGCAGATCTTCTTGGAAAGCCACCACCTCTGAATGTGTCTGAATGCCATACCTCTCGCTGATTAAGTCCCCCGGCCTGGACCAGTCAAGCGTGAAAGATCAAAAGCTCAGAAACAGAGGTGGGTCCATACTGACGTGATGGTTATCTGTCCCACTCAATGCAAGGGAGTGAGATAATAGGTCCATATGAAACAAGTGGGCAGCACTGACAACCAGAGACCCAATAGATCCTCCCCAGACCATAAAGAGGCTTAAGCCAGACCCTGGTTCACATATACTCAGTGGATAATTAGCATACTCCTCCTCCCTGCCTTTCAGAGGCCGGCTGCTGTATCGGGTTGGCACCCCTTTGGTGTTTGGGACTTCACCCTCAAATGACTGATTTGCCCCCAGGTTGACCCGGTGGCCTCTTTAGCCGACCACTTGATTAAGAGACTCAGGCGTTCTGTCACTCTGACACAGCTCACCTTCTGATTGGTTCTGCTCACGCGGCTATCATTAAAACCTGTGCATGTTAATTCATCCAAAAATGGGGTGCAATTAGTTTAGTGCATTGTGATCTAAATTACTACAAATCTTCTGTGTTGTGAGGAAAAGTCATTGAATTTTGCTTTAGTTATTTTTCTTCGAACGTGTGCATTGAAAGTTAAGTTTGGGGCGGGGCTGCTGTTTGACTGACCAATGGTCTGTGAGGGGTGGAGTGTTTAAAAAAACCTGTTTGGTGATGATGAAGGAAACACAAATGTCAGACTTTGACTTTAAAATTGGATTTCTAAAATCTATAAAGATGCTCACACTCATTTTTTAAATTCATTTTATGTTTTGGCTGTAACTGCTTTATTCCCTTAAGTTACAGTGCTTGCGTGATTAAGGCCAGTCTGTCCTGTTGGTTCCCCTGAGGTGCATTAAAACCTCCACACCCACTAGCTGCCCCTCTCCACTGCCACCTGCCCCCCCCTCCACAGCACAGCCGTGACAGGCCTGAGCCATTTAGAGTTACTTAGCACTGGCTCTGGGGACTTTCCCCAAAACCAGTCCACATTAGAGTCTCTAGCCAGTGTCCCTTCACAGCACTCTGTGTCATTATTTAAATATCATAAATAACATTACTTTCTGAGCTGGTTTAGTTTAAAATATGAAAATGTGCTCTGTATCCTTCGCTTTTGTCATTGAAGTTTTTTGTGTGTGTTTTTAAAGACTTCAAATTTATCTATGTGTGTGTGTATATATATGTGTGAGTGTATGTATATATATAGATATATAGATATAGATATGTTTTGCGTTTATGCCTTTATGTACTTTAGGCTGGGATTGCTCAAATGAACTGATAATTTGCCATCGTTCTGCGTACATTTGATCACATAGTTAAAAATAACGAATCAGTTTATTTAAAGTATTAAATCGACAGCTAGTATTAAAATACATGTTGCAGCAGGTCACGTTTTTATTCCCTTAGATAAAATAAACAAAGAAAGGGTTCAATTTACTTTCTTTTGGAATTTACTTGATCTTATATATAAAAAAAAACGTATTGTAAACAATTAGTATGTCTCTAACCTATTTCTACCTATAGAAACATGCCATAATCCTGTTTCTAAAAAGGAAAGAAACAGGAAAAATATGTTTTAATGAGTCAGAGATAAAAAAGGCCCCATTTCACTAACTGGCTCTTCTGAATCTCCAGCGAAGGAGCATAATCCTCAATTGGGCCAATTAGCACAAGCCTGGGTCACTATCTGTAGACAGGCTAACTGATTAGACCTGACACCAGTCTAGTTCTCACTGCTGCAGTGCCAGGTATGATGGGTCCACTTCAAAGAGCCTCCAGACATCAGCAGAGCGAAAGGATTGGAGGCCAACTTTGGTCAGCTCGCTAATCTCCCTGATGCTAAAGCCCTGGCGCTCCCCAGTACTCACACAAAACCAGCTTACAGTCGCACAATCAGGAGGTATTAGGCTGGGACTGAGTCATGCCAATTTCCTTTGATTTTCTGGTCGTCTGACCGAGAGGATGGTCATATGTTTTTAAGACATGCCTGTGATTATGTGCTTGAGTTGTGAGGTTTTCAGTTTTACATTTGAAGCTATAAAAAAGCACCTAACAGTTGCCTAAATGTCGCGTATTTGTTTATTTGTGTGGATTTCATTGTGCGAATCACTTGTTTTCCTACTTTGAATGTGCTTTTATATTTATTTAAATTCTTAAAATATTTGCATTTCGTTATTGTTCGGTTAAATATTTTAGATCACACAAACCTTACACAAGAAATTAGTTTTAATCGTTTACTCATTATTATATATTTCGAAAGCCGTATTAATGTCTTCTGTGGAAAACAATGAGTTTATTATGGCTTAATATCCAAGCTGCTCATTCTTTAAACAGTGATATTAAATTTAAACTAATTTAAACAAAATGTTTAGTCAAGATGTGACATATTCAATAAGTAATAATGACTCAATAGACTCAAACAGACTATACATGTTGCTGGTGTTGTGCTGTGTGATTGACAGGCCCTGGTCTCCATCCACTTGTATTACATGGATGAGAGCAGCTTCATATGACACTCCGCTAAACATCTCCTGTGTTCCAAAGAACAACAACAAGCAGGTGAGTAAATGAAGGCAGAGTTTTTCATTTAAATATTAGGTGACTGTCTCTTTAATTGTGATTCTACATCATGTGATGTCGAGTTTGATGTTTTTGTTGTAAGTGTGCATCCTGACACATGATTGGCTCATCAGGTAAACGCAGACAGCTGCTGAAGGGAGATGTGGAACTCCTGAAAGATCTTGACCAGCAGAAGAACTGGATGATGGAATGGAATTCTGCTCCTTTCCCAGGAAAGTTTGCAGTAAGTGAATTAATTTGCTATTTCCAGTGATATAAAAGCCATACCAATGTTTGGAGAAAGTTTTATTACAACAAAATAGAACAAATATTAGAACAAAGCCCACGTCTGTAATCAGAAGCTCGAATTTCAGGTAAGCAAGGTAAAGACCAGAAACACAATTGGCTCGGATTCTGGGTGTGTTAACCTGACGTGGGAAAAACTGGGTCTTTAGTTCTTCTAGATTTGGAGAGAAAGGGTTATGGTAGACTCATTTATGCAGTTTAAACCGGCCAAGAACCGCCCAATCAGACAGGAAGGGTGGTTTGATTGACATGAAAAGTGATCAATCACGCTGCATTTTGTTTGAACATTCTGTTTAGGGGAGGAGTTATCGGAGATGTATTGTATCAATGATAGGTTTGTGTGAGAAAATTAACAATGTCAAGGTGTGCTCTTTACAAATAATTATGCAGAAAAACGTAAATATGTAGAGAACAGTACAGTGCAATTATTAAAGTAGAAAATCTCCAGTTTTGTGTGTTAGTGTGTGAGTAAATTGCAAGTTATTAACTCAATAATTAAGAAATAGACCCTTTATATTATTCAGTAGAAAACTTCTGGTCTTACAGCCAGGGGCGCCGCTAAGGGGGGGAAATTTAGGACAATTCTAAGGGCCCACGCCCTTTAGGGGCCCCCAGAGATCTGCTTTATTAGTAATAACACTACTAGAGGGGCTCAACCTCATATTTTGTTATAGGGCCCAAAATTGCGAGCGGCGCCCCTGCTTACAGCTCTGAAAATTGTGTAAAAAATCTCAGCAACAAATAACAGGCAGTTGTTTCACTGGGGTGAAAGGGCGAAAAATCGTACAAGTATTTGGAAAATATTGGTGCATTCTTCAAATACGACTCGTGGAGACGTGTCACATTAAATGATTAAATTATGAAATTTGACGTGCTATCTTCAGTCGCTAATGGCTGACATACAGTGTGTCGAGTGTGCAGGTACGATAGCCAGAGGCTACACTTAACTTAAGCTTCCTTTAGGACAGGTGAGCTACACTGGATTAGTGTCTTCTCTGTCCTTCACACTGAGGCGGGTTAAAGCTCGGCTAAGAATGTGAAACAGGTGTAATTAAAAGTGCTTAAGCGGTCACAGATTGAGACTAATGAAACCTTCATCCTGGACAGGGTGAGAATTCAGACTTTATGATGGGGTTTCAAATTAGGTCAGCTTGAATTAGTCGGGAATTTATTTGGTGCAGGGATTGTTGGGATTTGTACCCCCGGGTTATCTTTGGATTTACAATTGTGACTACACACAAAATTGTTAGCACTACCTGGATGCTGATTGGTCAATGCAGCAGCCCCAGTGTGGTTAAATACGCAATATAGTAACGGCTATGATGCAAAACAGCTGTTCAGCTACTGTGTATACTGTATGTTTTTAGGTGGAGTGATGGTGTTTATTAATTCATAAAGCACAACCTGTCCTACCTAAATGCGTAATAATCGTAAAGCATTTACACTGTTTGGCATTGAGAAACAACAATTTCTAAGTCATTCTGCAGCTAAAAGCCGAGCTGCTGGAGTCCAGGTCACCAGTTCAGGTGCTTGTCAACTGTAATAATGCTCTTCTCCGCGTTGTTTTGTCACATCCTGTCATGACATCTGCGCTCCTATTGGCTGCAATCTAACCTGAAACATGTTGGCATCAGCCTGCCAGTGGTACAGCGAGAAATGGGCACAGATTAAGAAAGGAAGGGGTGGGACGGAGGACAACAAGAAATTGAGAAGACAGGAAAAATTAGGACAGGGGTGGCAGGAAGGGGGGGGCGGAGAAATGCGACTCTTTGAATTTGTCCACTTAGAAAACAAGGCACAAGAAAATGTGTTATATTGTAAATATAGTCATGGCTCAAGGGCTTTAGCTGTGACTTTATTAAAAGGTCGAAGGTCGTGATGGTCTCAGAAGGTCACAAGGTCGGAAGCTTGTTCTGTCACAGAGGGACAGAGATAGTGAAGGTCGCACTGCTGTGTTCTCATGATCATATGTGCTGTTGGGCAGATGCAAAATGATGGAGCTTCGTGGGCTATTGTGTCGCACATTCATAAGAAAAAATGATTTAGAATCTACATCAAATGCTGATTCATAACGCATAGTTTTATAGTGCAAAAACATGGTAATGGGTTGTAAAATTGCTATTAATTATGTTTCGGTTATGACTGCTTTTTACATTTGCTTTCAAACTGAATTAAAACATTTGTGTTACTTTACAGTATTATGCAAGAAGAACAAATGAACCATCTAGTTCTTAAATGTCATTCGTGTTTGTTTACTTTTGTGTTGTCAATAATATTCTGAAACTTTCTGGCATAAACAAACTGCTTGTGTGTAATGTGTCAAAAAATACTAAGAGCTAAACATACTAAGATCTTCTTGTCCAGTGCTTTGTCTCGGTTACTAGAGCAATCGGTCACTTGAACTTAGTAGCTCGTGAGAGTATAAGCAAACACTTCGTTTTGTTTATCTTGTGATTATATTAGCATTACAAACAGCAGTCGAAGTCGCTAAGCGCCTTCAGTTTAAATTCATTAAAATGTGTATGTTTCAAGCAGTTCTATAACAATAGCTAACAGAGTCGGACTCGTGGGCATTTGACCACAGTTCCGCTGAATTTATCGTTACTGACATCACAGGCGTTGTCCTCCACCCTCTTATCCGTATTCAGGACGGGAAGTGCGAAGGTGGAATTTTGATCCAGGCCACAGAGTTCCATAGCCAGGAGCGATTCCCGCTTTGTCTCCGCTGGCATTCGACTTAAAAATAACTTTCCCACAGTTTGTGTCTCGTCCAGAGCTGAGCTGACGGTGTCGTCCGGCTGTTTTGTTGGTTGGGAGCTGTAGGTTTGTGGAGGGGGGTGTGGGGGTGGTACGTGGGGAGCCCCTTTGGTGTGTGACTCCAATGTAAATTCCAATTAGACAATCATCCATTAGTTTAGCGTCTGTGAAGTCAGGCTTTGATTATTAATCCTGTGACTTCGGTGTGTCTATCAATGACTGTTAATGTGTGAATGGCAGCTGCAGGTTTTAAAGGGCCGGAAGTAATGCAGTCAGTGTATAGTTGTCGCATTTTTGAAACGCATATAGCGCAGCTCAGGGCTGCTTACACTTCAGTACAGCATGTTGCAGCTTCACCGAGCAGACGCTGTGACCGTACGCATTTTAAACACATGTGGAATTGTGTGGAACTAATGACAGTGTGTCTACAGCAAGGTTAACAGCCTATCACATTTCACAACAGGAGATGAGAAGACTGACTTGTGTTACTTAGATTCAATATTACTCAAGCGAGCTCATGCTAATTTTGTACCTCTTGTGACACATTCATACTTGCAGAAAGCAGGAAAAATCATTTTTTATTATTGTTAATAGTTGTACAATTATTATTATTTTTACTAGCATATCATTTTGATTTGTAATTCTTTTTTTGATGCATGTCACCGTTTAAACGGGTTTTTATAATTTTTTATTGAAATGTTGTTTATTTAAATAATTAAAACCTTCTAGAACATTATTCCTATTATTTTTTTTTAAAAGTTATTAACCGGTTGTTTATCAGTTGGTTGAAAACTGAGAGACTGTATAATTTAGACCTTTGTCAGTCCAAGTTATGAGCTGTAATACGAAAAATTTAATTTGGAATATTAATACAGAAAATGTTGACTGCAATTTCTGCATATTCTATAAAATTACTATAACGTTCCAGTAATGTATAACAAAATTTGACGTCCTCCGTCCATTTACACAAGCGCATATCGATGATTGGAGCTATAATAAGCTTTTATGAGTGTCTAGTGGAGGATCAAGCAGCGACCATCAGGTCCAAACCCCACAGGTGGCCTTTCAGAGAGGCTGTATAGAGATGTACCAGAGCACAGATAATAAGTATTGATCAGTAAAGAATGTTCCTTATTGTTGGCCCATGATTGTTCACAGCCGAGCATAAAAAGTAACACTACTTCAAAAAAGGGCATCTGTGTAAGTAGATCCGCCTTCTATTTTGTGCAAGATTTTTGAGCCCCATTGTAAGCTGAGGATGATTTTAAATGTGTGGCTAAAATAAACTTTCCCATTGTCATTAATGAGGACGGCTAATACTGACTGACAAGTGCATTTGGAAGAGGAGAAAAAAGAGCCGTTAAATTTGTCAAAGCAGATCATTTCCAATGAGCAAACTTAAGGCCTCGTGGCGCTGTTTTTCATGAGGCCGTATCTTTGAAACGTTTCCAGAACGTATAGAATAAGGAACTAAATGCTAAAAGATTGCTGTCTATTCGTGGTGCGTCAACAGAAATACGTTTACAGGATAATTCCAGCTGGCCATGTCAGTGAAACTTTTGAATTTTAACAAGCTAATAATTGCTAAAAACTAAATTGCTACTTTTTATTTTCAGCAAACCACTGTGACAAAAAGTTATTTAAAATCTGTGTCCAAAATCTATTCGATAAATATCCAGATATTTATGATATGAGAGATGTGGAGAGCTGATTTCATTAGCCGTCACCTGCCGGTTCTCTGAGCACGTGAAGAGACTTTGAGAGCTTAATCTGCGAGTAGACCTCGAGGTGAGAGCTCAAACCAGCTAGTGTTAGTCATTTACATGTAAACTGACATACAGTGTTAGTTCAGTTTAAACACTGTATTTCAACATGAACACTTCACCAGCATTCAACATTCATGTTCTGTGGAGCTAGTGAACTAACAATTGTGTTTCTGAGTTTGTCAGCTGGTAATTGTTTTTGCATTGTATTTGTGTTTGCAATGTGATTATATTTCTAGATATATTCGTATCTAACGGAATTAAATATATTTATAATGTTTAGCATTTGACCAACATTATCGTAGAGATTATTAATATTTCTGTGTTGGATGCAAATTAGCGAC
This sequence comes from Botia almorhae, assembly GCA_036877575.1. NCBI lineage: Eukaryota > Metazoa > Chordata > Actinopteri > Cypriniformes > Botiidae > Botia > Botia almorhae. The sequence continues at coordinate 47,018 of JAZGTJ010001273.1, read as the reverse complement.
GATAAATGTTTTATTTGACAGCTTAACATCCAAAACACCAAGCGAAGTGGCGAAACATCTGTAGGCAGCAGTGACCCTCTTGTGTTTGGGGCCGTTAAATTATAAGTAATTATGGTAATCATACATCATACATTGTTTTTCTTTATAAAGTGTTGTTAGAATAGTGTATACTACTTATAGTGTACAGTTATAATAGTGTACAACTTTGTCTGGATCTAGTGATCATGTTTTCCTCCTCAGTGTCCTTACACCTTGTAAACAGCTTAAAGGTCTAGCTTAAATGCACATTAAATGCGTTACTGCGGAATAAAGTGTCTGTCGTAAATATAAATGGTAAAAACCTGTGCAAACCTGCGTACGTTTAAGCGCATGAATTCAGGCGTTTTGATTGGCTGTGATGTGTCCAGACAATGTCTTACCTGTTTTTCGTTTGTTTCACTTTCACGGTTCCTCTTTTCAGTATTTTCTTTCATCTCACAAAGTTCTTTACCCGGCCCTGTGGCACCCCCGACACTTAATGCTAGTTTATGGCAGTCGAGCCAAAACAGATGCTAATGCTAAAGCCACTGTGTCCCTTCCAGGGGCTCTCCGGCCTCTGTCCCTAATGCCTTTTATTCGGCCATTCAAGTGACAGCTATCTGAGGAGATACGAGCTATCTGAGGAGATACGAGCTATCTGAGGAGATAACGCTACGAGAGAGACTTTTGCAGGCAAGCCGTTCCCTGTTCATTGAACCCATCACTTTGCCAAAGGGAAACGCTGAATCGATATTCGAACTAAATGTGAAAACAATGTCTGATCTAATCTTAGATATTTCCTTAAATTCTGTGAATTACAAACCAAATTAACCTAAAAAGGTCCTGTTATGCCTTTTTGGAAGTCTTATGTTTTTGGGGTGTACAACAATAGGTGTTAATGCTTTGATTTTTCCAAAAACATAATTTTAACATTTTACCTTTACTCAACACCGCAGTTTCCATTCTCATAAAACAGGCTGTTGATTTCCTGGTTCTGTGAAGCCCCTCCTTCAGAATTATGCAATGGGCTCCGATTGGTTAGCTGGCCCAGCGTGTTGTAATTGGCTAACCACTTAGTGCGTGTTATCTGGAAATGAGTGGACACAGATGGGCGGAGTTTATTCAAATTCTGACAATAACAACATGACAAACCCAGGAAGAAGAAAGCTGTAGTTTCTTTCAGCTATTTATTGTAGTCCTTAGGACTCTGTTTGGCTAACGAGAATATCTTCGTTTGCAGTGAACTTTGAGCGCCGGTTATGAACTTGGCAGATATTGTTTATGCGCAAACAGCGACATCAGACACTAACTAAAGCTGATGAAGTAAATTCGCACAGTAGGACACCTTTAAACCAGAGATGCTGCTTTGAACCACGTCAGCCTCGATGTTGCTCCTGTACTTTTCCTTCCACGGCTTCGAAAATTGACGCTTATTTGGCAGATGCCAGAGCTCTTAGCCGACACATCGCGCTGGAAAATATGACAGGTCTTAATTATCAGTAATGAAGCAGGAATACGCTGCACACTTAGATATAATATACTAAACGACCTTTCAGGGGGTAGGAGCGATGATTAAAGGGATCCGTTTCATGAATCATGCCTCATTTAGTCGCTAGTCTTTGTGTTGCCTAATGAGCGGAGGGCGACGTTTTTAAGTCCGACGTGTAAATGGTCTGAAAGTGTAAAAGCCGATTAAACTGATTTACTGTCCTGAGATCAGTTGAACATTACTTTAGCTTAAAGAAAGCTGCTGGCTGTCTTTATCGCCGGCTTCTTATGGAGCTGATAAGGGCTCTGCTGTCTCACAGTGTTTATTTTATTAGCATACTCGGAGATTAGCGCAGGCCTGGGAGAAGATTGTTCCTCAGCTTTCTGTATTGATGGCTCTCTTTAAACACAGTGTTAATTTGTAAAGACTTTTATTATAGTGAACGGAGAGGAATCGCTAAACTCACAATGATAGAAAGTCAAACGGGTTTTGAAAGACATGAGGGTGAAAAAAGTGATGGCTGTAAAGTAAATGTACGTAGCGCTGCTCAAAACAAATCGCAGTGATGCATATTGTCGAATTTATAGCAGAAATAAGTTAAATAAATGTATTCATAAATCAGGTCTCTTAAACTAATATCTGCACTGTGAGACAGGCCGACTCAGAATAAACGCAAATTATTTATTCGCAAAACTAAAACTGCGCAAGTTTGAAGAAAGACTTTTAGTGTTGCCGTAGTTACTGTTTTCTGCCTATGTAGGGTAATATTCCTTTAAGTAAATGCTATTCTGTTTACTTATTATTCATTAAAATTCTTTGTTTGAAAATAGAAAAGGTTTAGGGCTTTCAAGCAAACATTACAATAGTACAGAGCTGTGAATACAGTACAGCGGGGGATAAGATCCCTAAAGCTCTTTGAGGGCTGGAGGCTGGAGTGTGGATCTCTTGTCTTAAAGGGCTTTGGGTCAGAATTGCCTCAGTGTGTAGCCCTAAACTAGCCACTCCAGCCCCAGCTGCCTCCACAAGACTAACAAAGTGTTTAACTGGAGCTCTCAGTAACCAGAATAAAGCTCCACAATACACACACACTATATTCACTTACAATTTATATGTATTGAAAAGTTAAAACGGTAAACAGCCGCAATCCATATTCGGCGGTTTAGCCTCGCTGTCATTTTACGGTAAGAAGTTGTTCTATTTGTGGCACTTTTCCAGAATGTTTACAGGGTTTCTCCTCTGAAATCCATTATTTAAATGATACTTTTGTGCACCAGTCAGTTACCGGCCTGGTTATGTACAAGCCATTCACGGCTAAGCGTCAGAATATGCTACGATAATATACTATTTATTCAAATTTGGGCAGAACAATGTTGTTTTCCGTGACCACTGGAAAACAGTAGCCGAACAATTAAGCCGGCGTTGATTAAGATGTAAATTCTTTTTAATTAGAATGTAAATTCTTACATTTATATGAAGACATCAACTGTCAGCGTTCCACGTGATATCTGTTATTTTCAGCCCGTCGTCTGAATGGCGCTTTTATCGTTCATTTGCGATGCTAAAACAATTTCGCTCTCGCTTTTGTTCCTCCATTCCTGCGTTCCCTTTTGACATTACTTTTGTTTGTGTTGCCGCTCGCGTCCCGTGCGGTTGTGCCTGGGGACTCCGAGGAAATTTGGAATGAAGGTTGAGTTCATTCAGCATGCACAGATTACTTCTGCTGAATATTCCTCAATGCAAATCGACCCTGTGCTCATAAAAGGTCCACATGTATTTGAAATAATTAATTTTCTCCTCTTTGGAAGGCTTCCGCCAATGCCTCTGATGTTTTATGTTTTTGTACGTCGTAAACGCGCGCACGCGCTTATTCGTTGACGGCAGTGTCAATATTTCTGTTGTCGCCGTCATTTCCGATTTTAATTGGGGGGTGTATCTCATGCAGTGTATGGCAAACACAGCAAGCAAAATTGGCTATCCTAGATACTCTGTTAAATACTCTGTTAGATACTCGGTACCGGTTAACTTTAGCTAGATCTAGATCGGCATTATCCGGCTAAGTTCCTGGACATTGGCGGGTTTAGGCTTTGGCTGTTTGGGCTGTAGTGCACGTGTTAGGATAGAGAGTTGGGGAGATGATGTTGACTCCCTGGGTGAACTCAGGGCCCGAGCTAGAGATGGAGAGCCCCAGGGCGGACAGCCTGATCAGGGTTAATCTGGGCTGGGGCCTGCCTCTAAGCCCTCTGGAGCTGACATGGTAAGAGCCAGAGGCACTCTCTCTCTCTTACAATCTCTCTCACTTTATGTATATGTGGCCTTATTTTTTGTAGCTGAATCTAGATGTGTGTGTGTGTGTGTGTGTGTTTAGAAGGATTTTTATTTTTTTTTTAAACTTTTTTTACTATAAAACTAGACAGACACACAGACATTACAAATAGTTAAAGATATCCAAATACAGAAATGCTGTGTTTTATGTAAGATAAAATATTATAGATACGTAGTCAGATAACAGATATTTCTTGATTCTACTCATTTGTATTGTGTTCTCATTACTGTCCAGTGCGTGTGTGTGTGTGTGTGTGTTTGGATACAGCACAACCTGGCTGTTGCTCTTCTAAATTCCTCTCTGCCCCTCTAAGCTAACTTGTTGACTAACAAGTTGTGGCTCTTTTCTCCTCTCGGCACTTGGTTCAAGACAACTACTTGAGACGAGAGGGGAACATTTATCCTAAAGGCCACTTGAAGCCACTCAAGCAGAAAGACGTAATGCTCTCTCACTCTCTCTCTCTCCCACTTTCTCTCTCTCTCTCTCTCTCTGTCTGTGCAGCATTCCACATTTTTAATGAGTTTCCTCACAAACACTCTAGGGCCGCCTATTCTCTCTCTAGTACTGGCTAAAAGGGGATTTGTCCTAATTAAGAAGGCTGGACATGTATGTGATAGCCTACAGTGTCCACACATTACTTTTTAATCACTTTTCGGAAGAGTTAGATTGGTCAGCCAGGAGTTCACAAAACCTTTTAATGGTGACCTCTCATTGAAACAGGTTTTTATTTTATAATATTATTATTATCATGAATTTTTCAGAATCAAATATAATCAAGTGCATTGTCCAAATGAGCCTAAACGACAACATTGTATTTCTGAAAAATCTGTCCGAAATTGTTTATCGATTATTTTTCCTACCGTTTGTTCGTTCACAATCTCTCCGTAGGTCTTACAGATCCAAACGATGTCCTAAAAATATATTGGAGAGGGAAAAACATGTTTATTCATATCCGTCGTTCCGTCGGCTTTGTTTGTTTCAAAGTTTTTGAAGTCTCTCGAAGTGAGATTGCCCCTTCTTGCTTGTATTTGTATGTCTTTCTCTCTCGCCGTGTGTGAAAGGAAGCTCGCCCACTCATCTGTACCTCCGCAATTACCCCTCAGCACTCCTCCGTGCATGCAACGCTTTTGAAATGGCCCTCTTTTCTCTTTCTAAGCTATATTTCATTGTTGATGCTTGTGGGCTTTGTCTATGTATTTAGAGGGTAATTGGTGGGAGATACATGAAGCCAGTGAAGGACGTCCACTTATCTCCGTTCTCTTTTCTAGCCCGCCCGAGCGTCTCGGTGAGCCGGACAAAATGCCCATAATGTCTGTTTTATACCTACGTGGACAAACACAATCAAGGGCTGGTTCCGCATTGTCCCCGCTGCTGTTTGAAACGCTCTCCGAGAACGTCGTTTGTGCCAGGGCTGGCTGCGGGCCCTCCAAGACAGCGACCCTTTGAGGGCCCTCCCTCCCTCCCTCCTCTAAATGGCATAATCTAATGATTTCACTTAAACCTCCCTTATTTAACACTGTCATGGAAAGCAAGGAATCAGCCATTTATAATTTACATGTCATTTGCTGCCTCATATTGTGTGAAATTTAATTACGGCCCCGCTCCGACTGCGGACGGCGCTCGTTTGTCTCTGGCGGGGCCCACAATGCACCATTGATGTGAACCGGGGCGGCGCTGCCTGCTTCCTTTTTTATCTCATCACCTTCTGCTGTAGCCTTCAAGTCCGCCCGGTCCCTTCCTTTCAGGCCATTGTGAGGAAAAATGCGAGAAGTTGACCCCTCATTTTCATTTAAAAATTCAAGGGCCGTCATATAAAAGATTCCCCTTCTTTTCAAAAGATCCCTTTCAGAGCTTTTAGTACAATAGAATAAACTGATATTTTTCCCCGAGACGACGATTACCCCTCTTAATCGTGCTGCGAGGGTTTTTCGAAACTTCTGACTGGGAGTAAATGCGTCGCGGCTAGTCACAGGTGTTTGTCTAACTAGCGCAGACGCTGCGCCACGTCGGGGCGTCGTCGGCCCCTTTGAGACAAACAACTTTGTGTGTGTGTGTGTGTGTGTATGTGTGTGTGTGTACACGAAGGAATTGAGGAAAACTTAATGGAGGGGGGATTCTTTTCGGCTCTGGCCTGCAGAATCTCTGATGGCTTATTATTCAACATTTTAGTCAGTTTCTGAAAGTTTCCTTTAAATCAAAGGCACCGCCGCGCTGTAATTGCAGGCTGCCCGGCCTCCTGCGGGGCGATTCATATGACTGTAATCCACCTGACAACTCAGATTCTGCTCAGAGCTGGCAGCCGGCCCGTTTCTCAGCCAAACACTAAAGTCTGAATTAGAAGGATGAAGAGGATAATTATTAGATTCAGAAACAGTTTCCCAGCAAAGAAAAACTGTTATTCATGGCTGGGAAATGTGCTTATGACATCGGTGGTTAAGAGCGGTTTTGGTCTTCGCGTGATGATGTCACCGTGAGCAGAGGTTTACTGAAAACATCGAGCTGGATCTCTAATGGCCAGTCCTTTGTGCAAAGGATGCTGGGAGATAGTGAAAGAGAGGGAGAGCGAGAGAGCGAGAGAGAGAGAGAGAGAGAGAGAGAGAGTTGGATTACAAATCAAAGATTGCTGAAGTGGAATAACAGCATTCCACAGATCCTCTGAGTTTTTGATATTTACGCGTCTGTTTCTTAAGGTCCCTTTAAGTTTTTTTTGCTCAGGTAACATTTATTCACCGTACTTATGTCAATAATGTTAACTAGGGGCTTTGTCTCAATGTCACATGCATTATTTATATGGAATAACAGTACAGGTAGCTCAGTTTGGTTTTTTTTGAGTATTCTTTTGCTTCGCAAGTCTGTTTTTTTATTGGTTCTCTTTATTTGGGAGACTGTCCTAATATGAACATCTTTGCTAGTTGCTAAAACTTCTAGTCAGTTTTAAATTTAAAGTGCTTTGAAATCTTCGTATGGCACCTGTTGGTTTTTAGATAGTAGTCTATATGGAATGCTAATAATTTTAGCTATATTCTCTCAACACTTTGAAGCTGATTGTTATAACAATATTCCTCAAAAACACTAATAACATTAAGCTAGAAGCATCATCTCTCCATTGAGGGACATTTTTTAGAGGGAGTTTCTACATTGAAACAGAGGCAGCCAGTATCATGCAGGAGAAATGCTAAATAGTGTTTCTGTGGGGCGAGGATGGTGACAGTGTGAATATATTACCCAGAGGGCCTTGATAGCCATTGTTTGGCTTCAACTGGTTAAATTTATTGAACAATGGACCTCAGTGTCAGGAATACCAGCAAGGCCAGTGGAGGTTACTATTGACAACATCATCTTGAGGGCGGTCCTGTGGGATCTCTGCGTGTTAGGTTCCACTTTGTATTCAGTTACGTTTGTCCTTCTTTTTATTAAAAGCATGCAGGGAAGGTGATGGTCTGTATTAATGCATTCAGTCCATCACCCCTTTATCTGATTTTTTTCCAACAGATCTGGGCACTTTGTCCTGAGGATGCCACTATAACCTAAACTTGACCTCCCCAGCAAACCGAACATTCTCAGAACTTTGGCTAACATTCAGATCAAAAATGTTATTCTTAAGTTAGGGGAACCTTGTAAAAATGTTACAGCATTAAAAAATGTTTAAATAACGTTTATATAACCAAGCAATAATGTAAATTTAACATCTTAAAAAACTGGACATTTTGAGCGGGCCTAAAACTTATAAAAGAAAGTTTTCTACGTTTTTGTTACTTAATAAAAATGCTAAGGAAACATTCTTACCTAAAATGATTAGCTGGATCCCCACTGTAACTTACTGTAAAACAGCAGCAAACTAACTTGCACTCTGTGGTGGATGTGTGGTAGACACTGACAGGCTTCAGAGACACCGTAAAAATTAACTGTAATAATAAACTCTCTTGCAGAGAATAATATCAATCTTACTCTGTACAAAATGAAAGAAAAGTATCATATAAAACAGAAGAGCTTTATATAAAACAGAAATGCTGTTTTTCACTGCACGGTAACTGATAGTGAGTTTGTTGCATGGTGGCGGCTACTTTTGACTCTTTTCAAATACTTGGGGAGAATATTTTTTGCTTCAGGAATACTGTCACCGCAAAAATGCATTAATACAGTATATTTCATTTGTACATCGGTACACACAAATATGAAATGAAAAGGAAGTGTGATTTGCTCGCATGTAGATTTGTTTGCATTTCGTTGCGTTTTGGGTTGCGTGTAATGCGTGTTTAGCCTGCATTTCAGCCATCTTGTTTTTAGATATGTTTGTTCAGACATTTTAGAAACAAAAGCATAGCTTTCTGTATTGTCACAATTGATCACAGGCCGAGGGTTTAAGAGCACCCATGGGACTGAGTTTGATGTTCAAATGTTATATATCACTAAAACAAACAAGCCCAGCTCGCTCTGTGGAACATATTCTGCCTTGTCATGATCCTGTCTAACTTTGGGGTCAACGGACCACGACTGTGACCTCATAAAGACTAGATTAGCATTGTGTTTTACGGCTAATTAACCCCGAGTCTGCGTCTCTAGGCTGGATGTACACACTGATTCTGTCATCGGTGAAATGAGGTACGTTGCTTAGTGCCGATTATGAGTTAACAACGGCATCATTAAAACGCATGTTTCTGTTGCCGTTACAAACACGTTTTTAACATAGATTAGCATCTGCGCGCGTTTTACGTCAACATGCACAGAAAGTGTGACCGAAGAGGAATAGATTGGATTTGGCCATGAATATTCATTTTCATAAACGCCTGCTCATTAATATTAATGAATTCTGTCACACACTGGCCCCTTTTAACACCTGTTTAAATGTTTCGATGGCTTTGTTATCATTTCTGCAGTAACTTACGTCTTTATAGATTATTAGTGATCATTAAAAGAAATATAATTATTTTAAGTATTGTATTCTCGCCTAAACATTTTATCAACTTTTTCTTGTGTCTTTTTGTCATTTGGTATAATTGTAAGCCATTCATAATTGTGTTTTTGCACTAGTTTTTTTGGTTGTGTAGATGTGTATGTGTGTGTGTGCATGTGCAGGATAAGCATGTAAATAGCCTTCAGATATGTTGTCATAGTTCGTCCTAATGTAGCATTTGTAGACCCTGCGTATCTAATGTGAAGGCAGCACTTACATGCATTTTGCTCAGGCAGTTTTCTGTGTGTCATGTTCTGACCCCCTGGGCCAGACCTCACACTTTTCAAATATTTAACACACACACACACACACAGTCTGTCTGGCCTGTGCTTGGCTCTTCGGTAGCTCTGCTCTGATTCAGCTCTGAGCAACACACACGCATTAAAAACTACAGTGCCTTGCAAAGCATTGCGACCTTTTAGCTCTGTTGTTTGGGCGAACTGCAGCTGCTACACTACACACTGAAAAATCGTTTCTATAAAAATATTCCCACCAATCTGGAGTTATAAAGATTCCCGTTTCTATATTTGAATATACTAAGTCGTTTTTCAAACGTGGTCTTCAAATGAGACAATATACACACAGAGTGGTTTAACTATCCTGTTTTAACAGGAAATGACATATGCTTTAAATAGCTTGCGTTAATACCTGCAGTGTGTGACCATCACTGTGCTCAGTTCAGCATATTCCAAAGGTCCTTTCCAGCCGAATATGTTGCTGATATATTACAACTGACCTTTTCATGCGGACGGTCCTCAGACAATCTGAAGGGAATCTGTTTTTCAAATCTGAGCACTGAGAAGCGAACATCGTCTTGCAAACACTGTGCCCTTTACAAGCTCCGATTGGCAGACAGGTACATATTTATGGGGTTTCTCTCTTCAGCTCTCTGATCCGTGTGTTTTTGCCTATGTGTGTGTCTCTTTTATTTCAGTATTCTTTTATTTAATTATCTCCTCACCTTTAGGATTCACGGCTGGTGAAGATCTCAACATACCAGTCAGGTTCTCAGCTAACAATTTTAGGTTCTAGGAACGTTTCCCTAACTTGTTACATTAAGTAATAGTGTTGAACATTTGTAAATAATTATTTTAAATATTCTAGGAATATGCCAAACATCCAGTTTTATAGATGTTGTATTAATGTCATTGCTTGGCTATAAGACCATTATTCAAACATTTGTTCTGTAATGTTTTTAAAACGTTCCGCTAACGACTAACAAAAACAATGTTTTGATGTTTATATTTTTTTAATGTTAACAAAGTACTACTAACGTTATTGCAGGAACTTTTGTGATAACTTTGAGAGAACTTTTGGAGAACGTTGGCCAACATTCTGAGAATGTTCCCTGTTGTTTTAATTGTAGTCTCAAAGAGTCTTTCCCCCCTCGTTAAACATCTGCTCAGGTGTTCCTGTGTCAGTAGTGCCGAGTCATGCAGAAGCTGTGCGGAACAATGCAGCGTAACTCTAGATGACTCGGGGCTTATGGGTAGTCAGAGAGATTTTTGTGTGCTTTAACAGTAGGGTTGAATTTCAGTTCAAGATTACCTGCAGAGGTGGTGGGGCAGGAACAGAGCTTGGATTGCTGAAAAACAAGCTTAATCATTCCCTTCAAAGGACATCCAAGAGCACGCACAGATGTCTAGATGTGTCTCAGACCACAGTTACACAGTTTACGCCATAGAGAATAAATAAATGTGTTTGTTCAGGAGTGTGAACTGTTATCTCTGTGTCTCAATTAACTTCCCCAATATTGTCCGTTTGGTTACATTTGGTAATATTTGAATACATACAACTAAAAGTTCTATGCAATAAACCTGTTATTTTGTGCACAAATGCACTTACAATCCAGTGCTTTGGGTTTCCTCATTTTGAGAAGTGCTATGGCTTGTTTCATTGTTGGTTTTGTGCACTATTCATTCACGTCGTCTTCATTATAAAAAAACAAACTCGTGTGAGAAAGTTCCGGGAAAAATCGACAAGAATTAGCACCTAATACTTCAGTCATTAGTCAGTGTGGCCAGAGCTTTGGAATTCCTTTGATGCTGTTCTTATTGTACGGCTGTTTTGCTAATCTCCGTTTGTGGAAATGACGGTATTTAGGTCACAAATTATCGGCACCCTTTAGTGACGTTAAAGCAGCAATTCGTAACTTTTCTGGTTATAAATAAAGTCTCCTTTCTTTATCCCGAATCACAACTAAGTTTATAATAATATTTAATAATAATTTATAATAATGATTTTTGACTTAAGCATACTTTAAGAAAAGTATGTTAAATAACCTGCAATTTGTTATGGTTCAGATGGCGTAGGGAGGTAAAAATTACGAATTGCAGCTTTAATGACACTAAACTGCGCAAAGTCTGTGCACAGCTCGCGCTCCTATTGTTTTTGTTTGGAGATTCGCTAACGTCACAACCAAATCACGTGATTGGTGCAATGCACTGCTAAGCATCACCGAGCCTGTCCTGTTCACACCGCATATTAATAAAAAACGATCACCGCTGAGTTTAGCTACAGTGATGCAGGTCATTTGTTCATTTTGTGGATGTCGCTGATATAGCAGCTCCTTTTTCTATTGGCTGATTTAGCTTCACTTGTCTTGTTGTCTGATTGAGGGTTCAGAGTTGGAACTGTGTCCTGTCCCACAGTCGCATCGGGGGCTCACCGTAGAGAAAGACCGCCATGCTGCCATCACTGTGATGGGCTTTGGCTTCGAGGACTGTGTCCTGGTCCAAAAAAACCCGCTTTCTGTCTGTCTCACCGACTGGGGTGTCCCAAGACGCTCCAAAAAGAGAAGTCAAGGGTGAGGTGTGTAGCCCAAACCCTCTTTCCATCTGCTTGAGTGTGTGTAGTTGTACTTGAGTTGAATTTGCTTGCGCGTGTGCAGGTGCATGTTTTAATGTCGTTTTTTAAGCAGCTGTGCATGTGTGAGTGTGTGTAATTCATGTTCCTGTGTTTGTGCTCAGTGTCTAGCTCTCCTTGCCAGCTCCTGTCAATCATCTGTTCATCTGATCTGTTAAAATCAGGCCCGGTCCACCCAGCCCTCACTACTGTAATCAACTGTAGGATTTGTGAATGGACAAGTAATGTGATTAATCACATTTATAGAACCTGCCCACAAAATATTACAGCAATCCTTTCTTGGAAAATGCCCCTCCTCATAATCACAGTCAGTGCTCAAGGTCAGCAGCTTCCCGTGCAGCCAGCGGACAGATATTTCAGTGTATAAGAGCAGCAGTGACTGTCTCATAGCCAGTGTAAGGGCCCGTTCATGCATTATGTCTGATGTGACTGTATTGCGTAAAAGTTGAAAACATTTGCAGACCATTTTGAAATAAAACCTACATCAGTCTAATTACGAATGTTCAGTGGTTTTGGACCGTAATGATCATGAAATGTCAGTGCTACAGCAATATTTTTATTAAAAATAATAAATTTCACATGACTTTAGAGGAAATATACTGTATGAAGTCGAATAGACTACTTTCAAGGCACGTTTGTGTGTGTGTGTGTGTGTGTATGTGTGTGTTGTTTGTTTGTTTGTGTGTGTATGTGTGTGTTGTTTGTTTGTGTGTGTGTTTCCGCTTTTAAGATGGGTGGTATATGCTTTTGTTGTATGGACAAAATAACCACGTGAATATACTTCATTTTGTGTGTGTGTGTGTGTGTGTGTGTTTCACAAAAGAAAGTCAAATTTAGAATCGACATGAAAGTAAACGCCAGGATTATAATTTTTGATTAAACGTGTTTGAAACCATTTCTTCATGCCGAGAATTCAGCCATAGTGTAAATACGCTGTAACATCCGATATAGGCAAAGGAAAGTGATCTCAGTCGGTTTTTGACTGAAATCAGCCATTTCCTTTTTGGGTGAGCTGAAGTGTCACTTCACCCACTGAATGTGTTCATACGAGTGCTCGACTGAGAGGGCTCTCAATAAAGCTCAGTTCATTATGAGAGCGAGAAGTAGCAGTAGTTGGTCAGCAGAGCCCGTCTCTGTAAGTGGCCATCGAGTGGAGGGGGGTGTGTGAAGTGGCTATTACTCCAAATTACAAGCTTCAATATAAAGCAGTGGCAGGCAATGGATACACACACACACACACATTCACACGCTCATACAATGCAATGCTAAAGCGTTATTGCTCAGGCGCTAACAGCCACTTGTTCTGTCTCTCTGAGACAGACTGATAACCCTTCTTAACACTTTCTGGATAACATTATATGGATTTACGCGCAAGCCGTTTAGTGGATAACTCCCCACCGGGCCACGAAAAGGCACTGTGGTGGAACATGCCCTCATTACTAACTCATTCAATTGAATCAGACTTTTCTCTTTTTTTTATTCGGTTCTGTTTCTCGCGGTTTTGAAGAGCACACACGCCGTCCTTCATTGTTTTCAGTACCACTTTAGTCCAACGGATATTGTCAGTACAACTGAAATATTTTCAGTTCAACTTACCCAAAACATGCGAATAATATCGCCTGTAATTTAATTCTGTCGAATTTGTAAAAAAATAAGCATTTTGCGTTTAGACGTTTGGACCTCATTGTGTGTTAACATGAAAAATGTTAACAATGCGGTTTCACTGGATGAATTTAGCGCAGTTTCGTTTCGAGGATGTGGCATTCCGTCTGTTCGCTTCGTTTCCTTTGTGTTCATCATTTCAAACACAGCTGCATTAACTCTATTGTAGGGGTCTGCTACACTGAGACCCTTCCAAGAGACGCTCGGAGCAGAATTACAACAGAGCGCACACATCTGCGGCCAAAAAACAGAGCGACGCATAATTGTGTCCTGTCATATTTAAATGGTCCTCCACTACGGAAAAGGGACAAAATATCTCTCTCTCTCTCTCTCTCTCTCTCTCTGTCTGTGTGCACAGGCACTGCTTTAGCCTCTAGTCTTGTCAGAAACAGCCTGGCATTTGAGCAAACAGGCTTTGGCAGTATCCAGTAAGTGTTGGGGCTGAGATGGGGGTGCAGCGCAGCCATGGGCTAGAAGCACCTGGGTTTTCTCTGCGTCCCTTTAATGCCGAACATCAGCCTGTGCTACAGGAAACAAAGTGCTTTGCTAAAAATGTGCAGCGTTTTTTGAAAATTAACTTGTATTTTTGGCATTGGCATCTATACGTGTTGGCCTATTACTTGTATGTTTAGAGTCATTCGATAACAGCTCTGAACGTGTCTCGTCCAATCAGAATTTAGAGTCGGCTTTGTCAGTTTTATATATATTTATGTATGTGATTAATGTGTCCATTATATAATTCCACATTTGTCTTATTCAGTTTAATTTTTTAAGTGTTTAAGTTTTTTCCTGTTTTTATTTTTATTCATATAACAGTGTGGACAACAACAGGAAGTTTTGGGGACATGACAGTGTACTTTTGACACGATTGGACTCTAAAATCGTATTTATTAGAGTACCTCACTTTGGATCAGAGGTGTCGTCCACCTCTGAGGTTCTCTGGTGACGTACACTAACCAAATCAAGTCAAGTTCTCACAGCTACACAGATAGAAAAGACATATCTGGGGTTTCCATTTCAGAGTGGTTTAACCGCGACTCGCTGCATGTTGAATGCATGTCCCGTTACGTGGTGTGACAAATAGCCCGACAAGCCAACTTTTATGGATGGCTTTGTTAGATATGCTGGAGTGTGTATGTGTACTGTTTTTTGTTTTTTTGCCCCAACAAAATCACTCATCGTCCTCTGGACTGAATATTCTGAGTTGACAGGGTTGTTGTTCTGTGCTGTTGGGTTGAGTTGACCGGTACACTTTTGACTTACCAGAACACCAAATTAGATTAGAACTAGTTTAGATTTTTAGTGGAAATGCAAAACGACAACTGCTTCTGTCTGTCTGACCAAAGTATGACTGAAGAAAAAATTTGACTCACTCTTTCGCTCTCTCTCTGTCTATCTCTCCCCCCCTCTCTCCCTCCCTCTCCTTATGTGCCTCATATCTTACAGAGTCTCTCTCTCTCTTCTGTTTGTTGTCATGTTTATCTTTCTCTCATTGGCGTATTACTTTTAGTTAGTGAATTTAATATTCTTTTCGATGACTCTGTTAATTACATTTGCTTGAGATATAAAACGATTTCATTTCTTGGCTTTGATTTTGACATTTTAATTCCAGATATGCCAGATGACTAACAGACTGTTTTAATCAAATAGTTTGAATATCAGTGATATTTGTATCGCAGTCATAGTTTGAATATTCATTTTAATATTTATATATCGTGGATTGTGCTGGAATATTGCCTTTATAACTTCAAAGCGACTGATTGAATTTTGGATCTATACTAGCGCACTTTTGAATATACAAAATACAAATCATAGATCATATCTGCGTTCATCCCGCTGTTCCTCTATTACTCCTGCTTCCTATGACATCACAGACAACTGTCAGTATAATCTGATAGGATGTTTTCTTTGGCTAACAGAGCCAAGATGGTCCCAACATGTCTCTTTATAAGTCCAGCTATTTAAACCATCAGCACAAATATTGAATCCTAACACCCACTCAGATATTTAAAATTAGACCCATACAGCTATTTTTCCAAATAAAACCGAACATTTATTTCAATTTAGGCACAGTGGGGCAGTAATATGCAAATTATGTAAATGAGCTGCATTGTATTGGTTCTGTAGGTATGATGTTTGATCTGTATGGGTTTAATAACAAACAGACGCATCACGTCCCCACACACCTGACCCCTCCCCCTGTACACACGCCTCTCTCCATTTTCCTCCCCGCTGGGACTCCCAAGGGGGCAAAATAACATATTTTTCACTGCAATCATCTTTTACGCTTGCCAGCCGTATAAATCTATTGTTTTACGTGTGTTTCTCCATTTTCTTGCAAGGCTGCTTATTGTAAGTAACCCCCGTTTGTTGTTTTGTTGTCGTGTATGATTTTTAAATAGGTAGCCATGTATTTAGCATCACTGCAGAACATATTTCTCGAGCGCATTAAAACGGCAATTGGTCTAACTTGAATGAATCGTTCAGCATATTCTTTAAATAAGATTTGCGACTATATGACCCCAATTTTCTTTGTTCATTCCTTTATGAAACCATTGAATTTAAATGGCACAACATTGTTAACATGCAAATTATTTTAAAGCGCACAGGCTTGCTGAAATGGACACATCACATACATTAGTTTCATATTTGAGGCTGAATGAAAATATAATATTCCACGAATGCAGACCTGGATAATTACCTGGACAATAACCGTATGTCTGGAGACACGGTAATGATATCTGCTTATGCAGATATTTGAGAAATTATATTACACAAAAGAAGATTAGTCTCTAATATACATTCAGAACTTTTCTACCAAAAATTTTATTTGCTACTGATTTGTGATGTATTGAGAAGATTCGCCTGCTGGTTAAATATTTCAAATAAATACATTGCGATCATGTGATTTAAATTAGATTGTTAAATGTTGTTGATGTTGACTCAATTTTATCATGAATTTCATTGAGTGGCAACAAAATATAAAAGCTAAAATAATAATAACTCGTTTGCAAAGGCTTTGGTCTGTTTTACGTTTTTTTTCTTGTTTTTAACTCCATTAATGCAAATTGTGCTAAAAATGCCTTTTTGTGAGAAGCATGTAGCATACATTAAATATTGAGAGAATTATCAAATGAAATTAAGTTTATTATAGAAATTGTTCTGCGAGACTTCTAGGGAAGACAAATACTTACATTTTGACATAAACAAAACTGAATTATATATCGAAGACACAATCTACCATTTTAGCTAACAAACATTTTTCGCCTCTGGTTCAGCTATCGCCTTGTTCCACACACACCTTGTTTTGTCTGCAACCAAAAATAAAATCTGTGGATTGGCATCCTTTGAGTTCCGTCGCTATTTTTGCCTTGAAATGATACAGAGATCGTTCGTATCTACAAGTCCACGTTTTTAAAACAGAAATGGGCAGAAGTTCTTGATAGCAGATGGAAATCGGTTGATGAATCACAAATAAGCTTGCGCAAATGTTCTTCCGCTCACCGATGCAAGACCAGCTTTGATTGACAGTTTGACAGTCTATCCACAATTGTTCTTTTTTTTTTTCCTTTTTTTGTCATAACATACAATTGGCCATTACATGTACAAATACATCAAAATTACTTGGTTGAAAACTGAAAAACAGATTTTTTTTCCAATTTACGATATAATACCGGGCACTTTACAGTAGTCTGTTCTCTTTTATTCTTCCGAGTCTTTGTGTCCAAAGAATGATAAAGAAGTGGCACTATCCCAGTACAAAATGGTCCTTTAGCTTCTCAACTTTTCCTTCCGTAGTAAATACTGGTGAACAGCTTTGCCTTGCAGCTGAGAGACGTCGGGAGGTGAAGGAGCTGCTCTGTTTTCCTCCCCACTGTTTTTGTTTTTTGTTCTTGTGTGTCTCGTTCTCACTGTAGTCTGGGCCAGTACTGAGACATGTCTGGTTCGCTGCCTGGCACTTGGACTGGTACAGACACTCCAGGCGAGATCAGACCTGTAGCATTAAACGCAACGTAGAAGAGAACTCATTACATTTAGGGCTTAATGTCTCGCATCGTGATTTTGGTGCATTGAAATGACTCTGCAAAAATTGGCTTTAGGAATTAAAGAATTAAATATTTATTAGGAATAATCTTAAAACAAAATTGTGAATATTTTTACAATTATAAGTGCTTTCTATTCTTTTGGTTTCGTAGAGGAAGAAACGCTCACCCGTGGAGGTTGTCCCAGAGCCAGCCATTGATTGGCTGTTCATATGTGCCTGCATGTGCGGTGGTGTGTACGTGTCATAGCTCCGCCCATTCACCGAAGGACTAGTGGGCAACATGCAGGAATAAGATGAGGTCTGGCTGGGCTGTGGGGGAGGAGAGGAAGGGCAAACCTGTCAACAGCACTCACATCTCTATTTGATATACAAACAAGGCCCTACAGACTTGAATACGCAGTAGTTGCCGTTGCATAAGATATCACAAAGCTAACAAATATTAAATTACTAATCCTCTGAAACACTCAAGTTGGCACAACATAGTGTTAAACAATATGGCACGGTGTAAAAGCATAACCTAATACTTTATATAGAATATGGGGTAGTCTGTGTACTATATGATACCATAATGGCTAATAAACTGATATTTAGGTGGACGTACCTGCATAGGAAGATTGTTAGCCATGGTGAAGCTGGGCATTGGCGGCAGGGCGCTGTATGTATTTGTGAGAGCTGTGTCCGACCTTCCCAACATGGAGCCTGATGTGAAGGATACTGCTTCAAAAATCAAAGGGACAGAGTTAGTTAGAAACACAGCTAACACAAGTAGGTTCTCAGGTCATTGAAGTACAGCCCCATGGCCCACATGCCCTAACAGGTGTCTTTACCTGGCGTTGTGGGCTGGGGGATCGGTTGATAAACGCTGGTGCTAAAGCTGCTACTGATGGGAATGTGACTGGAGGAGTTACTGGCTTGTCGTCGTTGATTTCTTAACTTTTCCTCCCTCCTCCATTTTGCTCTTCTGTTGGAGAACCACACCTGAAAGAACGGGCATTATGTAAATAGTTATGTAAAGCAGTAAGAAACACATGTATTAAAACAACACATCACGATGAAAATGGCTGTCCAGTAATTTCTGGAGTTTTTTTTCAGTATTATTATTATTATTATTTTAAAACAGTCCTAATGTCTGAGCTCACCTGAATTCTCGCTTCAGGTAAATCGATTTTCGCTGCAAGTCGCTCTCGCGCGAACACGTCGGGATAATGCGTTCTCTCAAACTCTGGTGGAAACGTAAAAAAAACATTTTATTAAACATTTTAAAACGTCATTTTATATGCCATTACACGAACAGAAAATGTCGTGACGTGATTACAGACAAATTGCTCCTGTTTTAGTTTAACTGTGAACTTTCTAATCTCTGTCTGCTTGTGACTCGTTTAAACGACGCTTTACTATTAGTCCAGAAGGCGATGTTTACCTTTCTCAAGTGCTTCTATTTGTTCTTGAGTGAATGATGTGCGGTTCCTTTGCAGTTTGCGTTTGAGCTGAAGCCTCATTTGGGTCTCATCCGAGTCCTCCCCGTTCGAACTTATGGAGTTGGTGTTCTCGCCGCCACCGTCGGACTGCTGGCAGCCATCTGCAAAAGACATCTCTGTGTGAGATCATGCTGGATAAACACACGCTTCTCATTACGATTCATTAATGTATTGATGCTCGTTTGTCATATTTATGTGAGGGAAACTGAACGCAAAGTTAAGTTTGCAGGCTACTGTATCGCCCTCTGCGGCGTTATGGGAAAGACGCTCGCTTAGGTCGTTCAACATGCAGTCAAAAAGACCGGCGGGCTCGAGGGCTTTACAGAAATGCGATGAAATGTCCCAGAAACCCTTTTAGCTCCCCTGAAATGTTGTTTAAAAACCTAACACCCTCTCCCCTTTTTCATCCCGGGTTCTTCAATTAGGCTGCGGCCACCATATGGGCGTTTGCGGAGCTATTGAGGTGACCACCAATACTTGAATAGGAGAGAGACGCTTTCATAGCGACACAAAGCAAGAGAGTAACGGTAACTATTAAATACTCGCTGCGAGAGGGAATGGCAAACTTTCGTGGGCTGAATTTCGAGGGCACAATTGGACGGGACGACAAAAGGATTCTCTCGAGCGGTCATTGTAGCACGAGGATCCCAGTCAACAGACTTTTCAGCTCGGCGTGTTAACCTTTATGCTGCGCCGTCATTAATCACTGTCCCCGGGGCTGGCCCGTTCAACCTTAGTTAGGATTTATACCTTCTTATAGGCAAAAGAAGAAAAACAGCCAGGCCACCGTGAATGGAACATCTAAATACGAAGGCTCTTGTTTGTCACAGACATGGGGGTAGAGGAGTGCCTGTGAGTCGATAAGCTTTAACCCGCTGCGTTATTGGACACCAGTGGCTCGTTAAAACCGCGGTGTTATGGAATTCAGTTCCGCGTTTCTTAAAGTGGATGATCTTGCCACATCGATTACATTTATCAGTCTGCATGGTTAGGATTGTGTGTGAAAATCGAATTGAAATCGAATTAGGGTCCAATGTAAACGAGGCGTATAAAGTGAACGTTATTCTATGTTGCCCGGGGCCGAATAAATAAAAAGTGCAATCTGAATTAAATTAAATAAATTATGCTAAGCACATCGACGTTAAGATTTACTTTATCCGTAAAATGTCGTAGTTATAAGCGTGCATCGTACCTATTGAAAGTTTAAAAATTCGATCTTTTATTCTTTAATTTATTTCTTTATCGTGTCTTGAGAAAGTTTGAAAACGTCTCGCGGTGGTTTGTATCCTAAACACTTTTCACGAGCTAATCCGTATGAAAGAAGCGAATGTGAGGCCTGCCCTCAAAAGCCGCACCAACTGTCGCCAGATTTAGGGTTTGTTTTCTCTTAAGAAAGGCTGTGGGAAATAAAATCATTCCTTATTGGGGCGTTGTCGCAACCAGTGAGGCGGAAGGCAAGCAGAGAGATGGCAAAACAACTGCGGCATCTTTTAGCTGTGGAGGCCCTTGATTAAAACATGCGAGGACCCTTGGAAAAGGGAAAGTGTCCAAATCCTTTAGCCGGCTTTAGCACCCCGAGCTTATGGCGGAGGGAGGGGTTCCTGTGAGTATTCTGAATGCGATAGAGTTGTCTCTTTTAGCGTCCTGTCAGCCCAGATGAATCCGCTGTTTTATGCAGTGTTGCGTGACATTCATCAGATTGCGACCATATTTGCTTCGCTCAGAAACCGCACCCTGCCTAATACGTTTGGATCGGCCGTATAGACTTACACAACCTCTTAATTTGACAGAGATATACGAAACATACATTTATATTAGATTAAACGAGCTACTTGTCAAAGATATTATACGTGCACACAGTAGCTTATACGTATTCTTGTTTTTCACGCGTGCATAGCTAGCTTAACCAGGAAACAACATATATTAGAAAATTTTATAGAATAAAGATAAACGACTTTGATAAGCAAGTAACCGTTCTGGTCTAGTTTTAGTCACAGACATAAAAAGCAGAAGAACACGTGTCAATAAGCAGCATTAATTAATTAAAAGATATCAGATATTACTCCATTTACGTATCTTGCACTATATCTAAATATACGTAACGAATAACAGCATTGGCTTTAGGGAAACCATTACGCAATGTGGAGCAGTGTTTGCTTTCCCCTGCGTAAAATACGTTTTTTTTTCTCACAAAAGGTTGTTGATGCCTATTGCTGTAAACAGTGAAGGATTTAACAGGCCGATATTATATAGACAGCAATTATCTCCTTATACGTCCATCTTTTGCCGTGTAGTTCCCTCAACAGTGACAAGTCTAATTGGCAAACGTTGCCATATCGTGTCCAGGGTGTCTCCGGTGAAACGTTTCCTGCGCGTCTCCTCAAACTAAACGCTTATTTATGTCGCCTTAATGAGAAACAAAACGTTCTCTAATGAGCTATTACACAGCGACACAACTGTTCCCATAACAAATTTTTCCGTGTGACAGAAACAGCCTGTGTATAGAAACACCGCACGCCGTTCTTTCTTTCTAGTCGTTTTTGCGAATTAAAACTAATTGCAGGTAAATTGTAGCTTACGTAACGTCATGACGACACTAAAACAGGCTGCGCGTAATTAGCATATCACATAACGAGAAAAATAACGAATTTACTTAAATTGTGTATATCGTCTAAGAATAACAAATAACTCTATAGGATTAAAAAATAAAACAGCCAAGCAACGACAACAACAGCAGCAATAATAATAACTTCATAATAAATACTGTAAACTGTAAACATTAAACATTATAGCTGTATATTATTAGTAGTAGTATTAATATTATTGTTTATAATAATAATAATATTTAATGTTAATAATTATGGCAATTATTACTGCTGTTGTGTTGTTTGTTTTTGTTATAATAATGCATAATGAAATAAACAACATTTAACTTCGGTAAGTTCAGTGCATTCATAAATCTCTTCTCGATGCCAAACATCCTCAACACCTTTTGGCAGAATGTTTCTATGCGGCGACTAAAATTGCCATACCTTGATTGGGCTGTCCTGGCACCGAGGTTCCGGGGTACCAGCCCGGCCGGGTCCCCCACGTGCCGGTCTGACCGTTCAGCATCCTCAGCTTTTCATACATGCCATCTGCGCCCATCTGTTGCTTTTCGCTAGCCAGGTTGCGCAGTACTCTGTTTATCGATGACACCTGAAAGACGAACCCAAAGATGCGGCACATTAATTAAAGAGCGCGTCCTGGATGTGGCATCTTGGCTTTTGGAACGATTGGCCCCGTTTCTGCCCAGGCCTACATGCCAGAACATTACATTGCATTGCATTGCATGGCATTGTCCTCGTAGGTCTAGAGGAAATTACAGTGTGCGGGGCAGACCGATTTAAAAGTGAATTCACGTTCAAGGTCATAAGTGCCGGCATTTAAAGACATCTTAATATTAGGTATCATCAAATAAGACGAATATAACTTGTTGTTGTTATTCGGTTAATGGTGACTTTCCTCGGTGAACTTACACTGGGTATATTATCGTTCGTGCAGACCCCCTCTGATAGCAGTCTGTCTCGGATTTCCCACGCGAAGATTGACGGACACTCCCTCTTGTAGTGGGCAATTTTGCTGACCACCTCAGGAGTCGCTACTCGCGGTTTACTTCCTCCGATCGCCCTGGGTCTGATGGAGCCTGTTTCATAGTATCTCCCCAAAATTTTACTCACGCACCCGTTGGACACCTAGACAGAAAACAAAAGAAACAATTCACATACATTATTTAAAACTAGTGTTAAATGTTAAGTGTATGGTTCAAGCAGTAATAAGCTTACGTTCTCATTGTCCAGCACTTGGACTTTTGCATCAGCATGGGTCTATAACACAAGAAATACCTTTAACACAAAAATTATGTCCTCAGTGGTACGAGAGAATATGCACTTTTTAAAATGCATTAATCCGGTTTTTGGTTCCGATTCTTTTTTGAGTGAATTTCGGCCGCCAATTGTAAAAATCGCCAATTGGAAAAACGTGAGAAGTGCATCGGAAAATGCTGTTATTCACCATCGAGTCATTCGACCACTGTTTATGCATTCCCAGCTAAAATTTGTAAAACGAGTCCCATTTGCTTTCTGGTATAAAAGTGTCTTTAAAAATCTAGTGTGCAGCTGATAAACCGTGTTTTGAAACAATAGGCACAAATGAGAAACAATGAAAATGTGAAAGATCATTAGACTTGTTGAAGTCAGGTGTGATTTTAAAAGATGCTCGCGTCTCACCTGCAAAATCCGGGATATGTCGCACGGCCGCGCGCCGCTGTGAGCCAATTCAACTATTTTCTGTCTTGTGGAGTCGGGCAGCGGTCTGCCGTTGACGAACACACCGCCGAGCTGGTTCACTCCGCTGTGACCTTAAAATAAGAAAAGATCTCGTTGTAATTTACCCAGCATTTAGCAAACCAGACTCAATTTAAACAGATCACAGCTCTTTTGAATACAAGCATCGGGTCGCAATTGTCTAAAAATGAGTCACGCGTTACAAGAGCATTGTCAACAAAACTTAATGTTCAGCAGAGAACCGGGTAATCGTTTTTAAATCAGCATATATAGCCGGTAATTATTACAGTTGTTCGGCTGTCATATGTTTGCAACTGTTCCCCAGATGTGCTCATAAAATCATAATCTGCTATTAGACAATTGTAATATAATTACACATGCACAACATTGTTTGAGCGTCAGCGCTTCGGTATGATCTGGAGCAAAACATCTCCAAGCTACTGAGCCGAGATTTGCGCATCTTTGCAAAGCCTTAAACCGATCAGATGGCGTAATGCTATTTGTGGTATTACGTTAAAACGTCTTAAACATTACCGTGATTTCAACCAGACGCATTATCTAAGTATAAAAGCATTTAAAAAACAACCAAAGCACAAACGTTTCCTATGTAACCAATTGCCTTATGTTACTCTAACAACCTGTGTCAACGTAAAAGCCCCAAAAAGCAGACCAAAGGCACCAAACCTGAAGTCAAAACCGAAAAGCAGCCTTCCTGTTGTGGGTTTGCTTTACTTCTAAGCTCCCTTCCCTCCGAAGCCTCGCGTTAAATTGAGTCCAGGAGCACACGCTCCTTTGCAATAAATAAGCTCCAAATATAGAAGAGGGGGAAAATATGATGAGCCTGCCTGACATTTGTCTTTAAAATAAAGCTAGCTGCACGTCAAGTTTGAGCTTAATTTCTGGAAATAGGCGGAAGTCGCCCTGGATCATGCATGGAAGGCTAATTGAAAAGATCAGCTGGAGCACTTGTGGCAGGCATGTCACTTTATGACATCGCTCTGCTTTTGAAAATCGCATCGTCACGACAAATAGTAGCATGATAAAACGACTCTTTCTGTCTGCATTTGGATATCACTCAGACTAAATTGGACTCTACTCATTTCTCCTTTGAGGGAAGCTTAATTTTAAGGTAGCCAGGGGCTGTGCGCGCGTACGTTCGCGGGGGCGAGCCTCGCCCTTAATATATTAAAAGTGACATTTCTTTTTCCCAAGTGACAAACCTTCGTTGCCTATATTTACGCACCGGGAGCAAGTCTGCGGGATAGTGTTTTGCTCTGTAGGTTTATGCATAATAAAGCTGCAGAGCGAAATATGAAATTTAAAATATACGCGGATCGAGTACATGTTTTATATGTCATGCTTAATGAAGATAACGTGCATTTTCTGTGGGACAATTTATTTATTACACCTGAGATCTGATTAATTAATTATACTCGAGTTTTTAATTGCACGTCTGTACGGTAAAATTGAAACATTAATAGTGAATTTATTATTTTCAGTTATCAGAAAAATAACAGGGAAGAAAATACGCTTCTGGTTTAATTCGGAATTCGAAATTAATTCGCCTTTTTCTGTGCGTATAAAATGCGAATTGAAGATGTATTGGCTCTGAAATCACACGCCGTATGGCTGTAAAGTGCAGCCACTTGATTTGTGCGCGCCAACACGCAGATTAGGATATGAAATCAAACTTTCATTTAAAAGGTTAAGTCTTAATCGTTCTATAATTCCCCGCGGTGAATGGTGTAGTCTCGCCCAGTGGCAATCATTGCGCGCGTGGTACTCTGTTTCTAATCAATTAATAAGAAGACATATGGTGTCAATTTGGACGCTCCACTCTATATACACCCAAGAGTTATTAGCACAAAGCTTGGATTGCCGCCTGTGACCTTTAAACAAACCAAAGGCCAAAATTATATCTTCTCGGTAATGCGCGCGAGACATCACACGACAACGTTTGGCTAACTCCGTGCCATCATTAGAAAAAAGTAAGGGAATGTCAGCACAATAACAATGATTATCCTTTAGAAAAAACGAAAAACACACACAAGATTTATTCTAGAAAAAAAACATTAAAACCCATATACGGCAACTCTTGAAAATAAATAATATTTTATGCACAATAATGGAGTCTAACCCCATGATTATTTATAATATTTTAATATAGATATATCATATAGAATTTCTATTCGTCCTTCAGCTGTTTCATGTACTCCAGGTTTTGTAGGTTGACCTAGATTTATTTTTTCCATCTCTATAAACGTAGTTTTAAAATGAATGTCTAAAAACAGTACGCCAGGCGTTAGTATGAGAACAAAGCAAAGAACTGGCACGTACAATAATCAGAGTGGCAAAACAAAATGAGTGGATGACATTCAACACACCTTCGTTACAGATGTCATACACCTCTTGTCCAGCATTAAAAGAGAAAATATATCTCATTTATTGTATTCATAACGCACTTGGTATTTTCCACAAAGGAATTAAACAAATGACTGAGTATGTGTTTCGGTAGTTGGCCTCCACACATCTTAAAGACAGACAATATTACAACCAGCGAATGCAATTTATTCATGCTCTAAAACATTCAATGTCGAGTCAAAGCTCGGTCTGTTATTTCGCTCTCGCGATGTTTTATAGACTCGATAGTCGTTCCATCCGAATCATGCAATGTCAGTTTCTTCTCTGCTAATGGACTAGGTGGATTGCCCGCGAATGCTAACATTAATTCAGCAATTATTTAAAAGCAAGTCGAGCAGAAACGTCCTCTCGCTCTCTCTCTAACACCCCCTAACACACACAGAGCATATGGGTTAGACACTGTATGTAGGTTGCGTGTGTGTTCGGCCTTCTGTGTGACTTTTGTAAATGAGGGAATTTCGTACTAGGAATGTCATTTTTTCGTTCTCTCAAATGTAGCTATAGTCATTTAAATAATGGCCTATAATCCTTCATTGTCTGTCAAAAAGTTAACGTCAAGCTAAGCAATGAGTTTACGCTCTGTACACGGTGTTTAGCTACTTTGAGAGAGCTGTTTGAGTGACAGACAAACATTTAGGAAGCATGCTCACGCCCCAACACCCGCGATGTACACTGTAAACTACCTTCGTTAATACACCAAAACAAATGTGTTTAGGTCACACACCCCATAGAATATTTCTGGAAAAAAACGCCACTTACTGTTCTGCATCATGGATGCTACGCCAGACTCCCACGTGGCCCGGTTATAGTATTCTATTAGTCACAGAGAAACACAAGCATGATTAGTTTTCACTGGATCACATTGTTGCTCAAGTGTATTGCACTGCATAGTTTATGTTTGCAGACTTGTGTGCAAAAGTTACAGACATTATTGTGGCTGAAGCATCAGCGTTCACCATTTTTGCGTTCATGCTGCAAAAAGTGTGGACAAGAGCTGTCTCCACAAAAACACTTATGCCCAGGGTTTAAACTTGCCTGGAAACAGAGTTGACTGTCCACTTAAAACAATTTATAGACTCTCATCTGCTTCGCGCTATTAAAATATTCCTAGGACAAAGCAAAACAATTTATTAGTACACCTTTTCTATCCGTGATTATTTTCTACGTTTAAGACTAGCCAGTGTTCACCTACGACTAATTTATTTTTGGGTTTATTTTAAAGTACATTTTGCAGTCCGCGTTAATTGATACGTCGTCCTCCTCAAAGTGTATTATTGCAATAAGTTTTCAATTAATTGTTAGTCTGTAAGCAAATTATCCTTTTAAATCGTGTTTTAATGAATAATAATAAATACGATGAATAAGGGCCCACGCAAAATCCTGAAGGACTTTTTCACCTGCTTTTTAGTCAACTTCAAATGTTGTGGGCAAAGATACTCTCCTCTGGTGACACACGCTGTCTACCTCGCCTGGCTGCGCAGGAAAAGTAAAGCCAGGAGGGGGTGAGGGGTCCCCGACAAAGACCCGCTGAATTTTAACAATAGCTTTCTTTCTCCCTCTACACCAAAACCCATAGAGTAAAACCCGGGCTCCCTAACTAGCTACACCGCTTCCAACTAAACGTACCAAACAACTCTCAGAAAATACAAAGAGCTGAAGGGAACGAGCCCCCCTCCTCCTCCTACACCGGGTTCAGCACACCCCCTCACCCGCAGCAGCCAATGCAGCTCTCACTATGACCCGGTGCCCGTTACCTCAATGGCTTTTTGTTTGTCTCGTTGCGCGAAATAGAAAAGTAATTTCTTGTTATAAGTATCTGGAGGTAATTCTGTTACTGGTATGTGTCGTTAAGGGTTGTAAAAAATGTACAACAGCGCAGTGGGGCGCTCAATTGGTAAAAGACAATTGCAATAAAGAACCCATTCTATACATGCGCCGAAAAGGAGGCCAGCAGAGAAATAGTCCCTGCTTTGATTTTTTCCCCCTTTTCTCTTTTAAAGTAGATGGATTGTGTGCGCGGTTTACAGTGCACAGCAACAAATAAATATATACACCAATCGCCTGGCGGCGTGGAGGTGCACGTGTTTCACAAAATGTAGACCGTCTGCGTAATCTCCTAACAAGCGTTAACGGAAAACGCGTAGTGAAATATATTTATGTTTTTGTTTGTTTGTTTGTTTGCTTTGCTTAATATATTTTTAGTTACGTTCTCGTTTAAATAACGAGATCACGCATTATTTAACATTTCTCCAGAAGCTAAAGTAAAAAGTAAATTATCTTTTAAACTAACAATATTTCAAAGGTAGTTTAAAACTTACAGATGTTTTTTGCGACTCATACCCATACGCCATACCGTTCGCTGTTTAACGTTTTTGACTGCGCTCATATGTTTAGTTAATGATGTATTTTATAGTGCTGTCTGTAACTGACAGCACCTAATCTGCATTTTGTTCTTTTTAATGTGGATGAGGTCTCTTAATTAAGCACACTCACTCACGCCTTTGATATCCTTTTCAGAGCATATTCATATAAAAATAACGTGTTGGAAATATAAGTGGCGCGGTAAAAAGTTAATTAAATTAACTCTAATTTTTTATTAGCTTTGTAAAAATACGCACAAAAAAATGTCAACGTTTAAAATAAATTGCACGTGATTTTCATCACGCGTGTGTTAAATAAAGTGTCCGGTCTTATCTGTCCTCATAAAACAGCACAGGTCTAATAAATCATAATACAATGTTATCGATAATACTTTTCTGTCGGTTTTTAATTCTTTTAGACTATACAAACTACACAGCAAAATAAAGTAACTTAACTTAGCTTTAAAGTTTCAGAGATTAATGGGTTTTTTTTATGCTGGTTTTGAGTAGCCGGTAGCTTTAACAGGCCGAAAAGCAAAAGACCAAGTTCACGGTGCGATTTGGTCGTTGCGCCCGGCTGAATGTGTCTGCGTGATTCAACCTGACACTCCACCTCAGCGGGTCATTGCGTTCCCATTTTCAAGAATGATCGCGGGGTTGGCCTACTGTGACTTTTTGGTTTCCTCTGTCATAAATAAGAACTTTACTTGGCACAAAACTCCACATAGCTTTAGTATAAATTGAGAAAGACCGTCAGGGAAAATGTACGCTATGGTGTGACCCGCACGAGGATGCAGCTTAGGTCTGTCTGTGTTTCAGTCGCGTGCTTTTCACATTTGTTGTTGTTTTTAATAAGCTTACGTTGGTGTATTTTAATAATAATAATGGTAATGATAGTAATAATACGTTTTGTTTGTTTTTAAAGTTGGCGTATACAGAACGACCCGTTTAATTTATAATTAAGTAAGGAGAGCATTCCATGTAAGTTGGTCGTAAGAGGAAAATAACTTACCTTTCTGAGGCATAGTTCCTACAGCCTTCGAGTCCTCGCGGATATGCAGTACTTCTTTAGCAATAAAGCGCAGAAACTGAACTTGCAAAAATCGTCCTCGGACAGTTTGTCTTTTATAGTTTCCAACTGGCCTCGTGTGGAAAATTTAAATTCCCTGCGAAGGAAACAGAGATTGACAATAAAATGGGATGTCAGGACTGCGCGAGACTGAAAAATGTGCGCTAGTGGGAGTGAGTGAGAGAGGGGGAGCGAGCGAGCGAGCGCGCGAGAGAGAGGGCGCGCACCTATGCTGATTGGTGATAGCACTCGTGTATTAATGTATGTGTTCCTGGTTTGTGCCTCGCCTCCTCTCCTCTTCAGTGGCCCATTAGCTGAGCCTGACCTCTGTCATCATCTCCCAGCAAAACACTTCCTCTTGCCCCGGTGACAGAGCGGGAAACGGGGCCGAGTAAAAGCTAGGTTTTCAGCCCTACTTAAACACGTCTCATAAGCATGATTCTCTCGCTGTGTGTTTTAATATTGAAATGTTTTGGGGCCCTTGAACTGTTAGCAACTAGATCGCAACTAAACGCTTTTATCAACGTAATCTAGATCCTAAATCGCCTGAGCTGCGAGGAACAAATATCAAACTGATTAAAATAGTTAGTTGTCAGAGTTGACTTTTTTACGCGATTAGTTTAAATATATACCGTAAAAAGGTCGCAACGTGCAATTTTTACCTTAAAAGAGCTTACCTACTTTACCTCATCTTATCTATACAATTAGCATTGTTGACGTAATGAATTGAGGATAGTTTAGTAATGTTGAATATTTGAAATAAAATCTGTTTACTTGTATGTTAGGTCACTTTTTACCCAGTGTAACCAACCAAACAGGGACTTGTTGGTTTTCTGTATTACGCGACATTGTATTAACTGCGTTAATACTGTTTTCATGTCTGTTAATACCGAGTAGTTTGCGGTTCTCTTTGTGTCTGCTGAAACGAGCACAAACTTTCTCCACGTGTCATTGTTGATTTTGCGTCTGGGAACGTCAGCGGCGTTAACGGCGCGCGCTCGACGTTCAGCCGAGACCCCATACTATTTACATTAATAGCGTGATTTGTTTTCGTTTTTCAGAGGGAGAAAAAGAAACTCCGTGTCGTGGGTTGCCAAGGGGGAAATGAAAATATCATTACGTCCATGGCCGGACACTTAAACTACATTTGTTGATTGCTTGGACATTAGCACACACCTCGGTACACTCCAAAGCAACCCCTCCGTGCCTGTGTTTGAGGTTACATGCGCAGCACTCTCGGCTCGCCACTCTCAGCTTGGGGTGTTGCACCCGTTCACTGAAGTGGAATAGATTCCGGGTTGGGATACAAGAAACGGAGAGGGGAGGGGGGACGTATAGCATGGTGGGACAGCTTTAAAGAGAGACAAAATGTGTTGGGACGCGCGGAGCATAAAATGAAGCTGTGGTTGCATACACTTGACTTCGCTTTGACATGTGAAAAGTGCTAAAAGTCGGAGCTCATCAATAAACTATCGCGAAAGTGAATACGGGCGCTGACAACCATTGCATTCTCCACTACAGCACAATGAGGAAACAAACGACACTGCCAAAGAGTTTGTATCGCAATGAAAGGCCGCTTGAATAGAAGTCGGATAATGAGCTGGCGCGACCGTCATGCACTGTCATCTCGGGTCCTGCGGCGCGACCCCGCCACGCCGTTTGATATTTGCGAATAATTTCCCTCCCCTCAAAGGCTTTGCTGGTTCCTCCGACAGTAAAGTCTCACAGCTCGCAGTGCAACACGTTGCGCTCTAGATTCACGGATCTTAGTTCCGCGGTGCTCTGCTTAGCCTTTGTATGTTGTAACAAACTGTTCAAAACACAAACCGTAAGAAACGTTTAAAACAAAACGTTTAAAAACAACAAAGTGTGTTGTTTTCCATGTCCTTTTCTTAACCTGACAGCTCATCAATAAACTGAAATTAACAAAAACAATCCATAAGATCATACTGTGACTAAAAACATGCACGCTATGGACTTTGATTTTGTGCAATTTATGAAGACTTGTGTTTTCGTTATTAATTACATGTATCGTTATTAAAGACATTACCGTGTCTAAATCGCCCATGAAAACCGATCAACTATTTGTTCAAATATTTGTGTACTTTGACACTTTTCACACGGAGGCACTCTTGTAGTCTTCCCATCAATTAGCACAGTTCGGATTAGCAGTCAGTGGTGTTTGGTCATGAAAAAGACTCTAATCTTGTCGCTATTTCCCTAAGGCAAAATAGACTTACGGTGCCTCGCCTCTCTCTAGAAAGTTTTCAACTGGGGAACAAAAATAATAATAAGGGGAGGAGACAGGACTGAATACATCTGACGTCAGAGGGAGCGAGAGAGACAGAGAGAGAGAGAGAGATGTAGACTGCCTTCTATTATGGCTATGTGGGGAAGTTTTATCGTTATGGCCAGTGCAAGGCCGACATGCAGTCACCATGTTCTGGGGGAGGGGTTGCGAAGTTTTGTGCGTGGTTGCCCACAGCGACATGGACCACCGTATTGACAAAGGGTCTTTCCATGTAACTCTAGGCGCCATGATCCAAAAGAAGCAAGTTGCACATTTTCCATTTCATTAGGCTGTAATAGACAGAAGGTGTCGTGGGCTGATAATTTTAATTGTTATTTCTTTCCTTTTATGCAGCAGATAATTGGGTGGGGAGAGCTGGAGAATTGTTTCGTAGGCTTAAATCGTACATTTAATTTCAGTTATGGAGTGCGTTTTGATGATATGCCGCGTAAAGTGGAAGATTTAAATTATTCTGATGTGTTCCGGTTGTGACAGCGTTTATGGATCGTGTAATCTGCATGCAAGGCAAAGTTTATGCGTTGCAGGTCAAATATAAACCTTAATCTTAAAATTAATTTATGACGACCAACTTCTACATCAGTAGGCTACTAAAAATGCCAATTTACAAACAGGCCTATGTCTTCTTCTTCAAATCTGTATACCGATTAAACAAAAAACTGCTTTATTATGTGAGTGATTATGTTTGTAAAGATTATTTAAAATATTCATTTTAACAGTTATTGTTTGAGATCGTTAGTTTAAAATAGCCATTAAATTACTTGCTTTTTGTATTATTATTTGTAGTTTTGTATTACTTTCTTTATTCCGCAATATATTAGTAAAGATACAAGGTATTGTTGTAGTAAGTATGTTGCTCAAAACATTTCTACTTTTGGTAATAACTTATAATTCAATATAAATGTTTGTTTTTTTTTGATAAACAACGTCCCAAATATTCCCTTTCAGATTTTTAATTGGTAAACACGAGGTTAATTGGCTCGTAAAAGTAGCAAAAATGAATCTCTCGCTTAGTTGACTGAAAGTGATTAAATTGTGTTTACTCTCCTCTGACATATAACATATTTCTCATAATCATTCCTCACGAGGGTCATTTAGAAATGTCATTTGAGCTGTGCGTCGTCGCAACACTTCATCAGCCAATGAAATGAGACAAAGCATCATTTACTGGGGTGCAAAAAACGAGTGTCGTATCGATGTGGAAAACGGGCTATATGAATTTCACAGCATATTTTAGGAAAAAAAATGATGTTGCGCCAAATTAACAGAGTCTGACTGTCACAGTGATGTCAGTGCAACAGCCAGGATTATCAGCAAAGGAGTCTTAGTTGTAAACTAACTTACCTCGATATTGTCTACAGCACGTTCCCCTGGTGAATCATACGTGAGTGATTCGTTGTGAGAAGCACGTTTCTAAATGAGTTTGGAGACGAGAGTAATGGGTGGCTAGAGATAACGCCTCCGGTTCCGTCTCACAAAACTAGTCCAAAAGTAAATAACATCCAGTCCAACAAGCCGAAAAGGGACCCACAGAAAACAAGTTGAGAGATTGTAAACCCCTCGTTGTGGTGCTGATGGACTAGCCTATTTAACAGATGAAAGCCGGACTTCTTCGTTTCTCTTACGATAAAGGCAGAACCCTCGCACGTTAACCGTGTCGTCCTGTTGGGTGCAAAATACCTCGTACTTTAAACGTGCTTGGGAATAAAAAAGACGTCCCGGTCTCACCGTCAACTTTCTCTTAATATTAACCTCAACTTGGCAGTGATTGGCTAGAGTGACGTCCCACGTCACAATTGACGCCATTTATCATTCCCCTAACCGGGAAGTCGAAGGAGCGGTTTTCTACGATGTGCAGATTTAGGAGCACATAAGCTATAAATTTAATGTTCCTTTGCGATTTTATAGTATAACTCCATTACACACTTTACTGTTCAGACCATAAAAATCTGCCATTTTTAATAAGCTGGCTATTATTTTGTATGAGTTCTTAAAAAGTGGCCAAAGGACAATGTCCAAACAAAGATCGTTTGGTGTTTTGATGGCTTACAGGTGATTTTTTTCAGGGTTATTAAAATAAAAAATATATTAACGCGAAATATGTAGATACTGCAAAGCTCATGTAACGTACACATTGTTTTTGTATTGTTGACATTGTGCTTCAAATGTTAGGCCGTTTGTTATCATCATTAAAAGTAGCTGTACAATACGATAACAAGTAGAAATTTACTATAAGTGAAACTGGAAGTTTAATATCAGTTATAGTTTCAACAATACTAAAGAGGTATTTTTCTAGCTTGTTCTTATAACTTATTTTCAAGCTCGCTGGTTATTTTTACCTCACAAATGCTTAAGTTTATTTTGTCGTATGAATTTCATATACGTCATTAGCGTGACTTATTACAACATATTTTTGTTTAAAGGATTAATGCGGTCGACATGGTAATAGCATAATCAATAACGATGAGTGTTTTATACAAAAAAAAGACAATTGGTAAACGTTAACGTTAAGATCTCAAAGGAAGAAATGCGACTCTTTAAATAAGCATGCAGTTGCACGCTGTCGAGCGCTGCTACGATTTAGACTCAGTCAAACCGTGCCACCCAACCGCGTTCTTGAGATCTCCGCTGGAAACCGCACGGCCTGGCCCCGCTTATCAGTCTGTCAATAAAGCGAGATGGGGATGCTAAAGCCGAGCCAGGTGCTGTCTCTCCCTCTCTCCGCTGGCCTGCACTCCAGAGCGCGATCAGGCGTAAACTTAAATCTGTCCAGCCAGCTTTCCTCTACGCCGACCCTCTGCTTCCAAGCATGTGTGTGTGAGTTTGGGGGGAGAGAGAGAGACAGAGAGAAGGAAGCCCCCCATTCCATCTTATAATTTTTTTTACAGTTTTATATGGTCAAACTAAGAGTTTCTACGTTAGTAAGACCGCTTTAAAATTATATGTATTCATAAAAATAATATATTATAAACGCTATTATTTAAAACACACGCAAGATATACATATTTAAACAAACGAGAACGACCTAGAAAAGTATGGGGCAGTTTCCGTCCGCGGTATGCCTACATATAACTTTTATGATTTTGTGAATGTTTATGATCTTTAAAGAAACACATCTGTAATGTTGATTTAAAACCGATTTAATACCTGTGAGTTTTGTACTTTGGTGTTAATTCGTAATCAAAGCAAAAGATACTTCAATATTGCAAACATTGTGACGGCCTGTATAATTTATCATGAGCACAGAATCATTGGTCTGGATAATGTAACCACAGCAAAAGCGAGACTTCTCAAACTTGTGAAAACATATGGCAAAATATTTATCACGCTGTTAGTGATCGTCAAGGTGAATTTTGATTATAAGTATTTTTATAAGCCTTACTGTGCGTGCATAGCTTTATTTTCTTAATTCCCTTAGGGTGATTTGCTGCAGTTTGCTCCGAGTCGACAGCCTCATCCTGTTTAACTTTTGCTCAACTCTGCCACTTTGAGTTGGAAGTTTAGGGTAGTCTAATTCAATAAGCGTCAGGACAAAAATTCTTCCTCTATTTACGTTAATTCCCGTATTTGCGTACTAAAATCTACGTTTAGCTATCCTATCTTTTATTAAAAGTACCGGCAACATTTTAGAAGCACTGAAGATGCGGTGTGTGTGCGCGCAAGTGGCTCCGTGTCTCCAGCGCAGCCAAAACGAGGACTGACACCTTTCAACGGGTCATTGTTTGGATCCAACAACCCCACCAAAAAACGATATGAATGAATCAGCACGTTATTTTCTTGTCAAGAAAAATACAATACATTAGTAAACGGATATTTTATGGAATACACACATTGCACAGTAACTTAAACGGCTTAAGAGGAATAATTGATTTTTTTCTTATAGCATAGAAAATGGTTTGTTTGTAAGGAGAGTTTTGACTGATAAAGTTAGTCTTGTTTTACCTTTACATAAATATGCTTGCAGTGTATGACCAGAGCAGCCCGGTTTAATTTGTCAACAGGTTACTGCATGCAATGAAGATTAAGCAATAATAACCAAAAGGTTTTGAGAGGGTTTAAAAATACGTTTGTTACTTTGTCCATCTGTGTGCTTAATAAGAACATTTGACTTGAAAATATCACAAATACCTTCAATTGTACATTGTTTAAAATGAAGTGTGGGGGTTCATTTTTCTGTGTGTGTTTTTCCACTGTATTTAGTTTGTGTGGTATGTTCTAATGATGAAAATGATGTTTGGGTCCATTGATTCCAGCTTGCTCAAGATTATCATATGACTTAGAGACGGACACCCCAGATAAACCCCAGCAGACATCAACGTAAAACATTACAAAATCTTGACTGATGACTTTGTTATGATTGCAAACTATTCAGTCCAAAATTCCGCTCCATATATGGACACGTCCAGCATTCTGTCCATGTGATCAGTAGGGTTAGACATATGCCACGTGCCCTAGAAAAACTGTTTTTCTCTTGAGATCATCCACCTGATCAGCAGGAGAGCTGAGGTAACCATTAATGGTTCTGCGCTGTTGTTTTTAAACTTCACTCTGTGAATATTTCCCAGCGTTTGTTATATGTTCTTGATTGAACCAGCCCAAAACATCTAAATCGGTTTGATTTTGAGACACTTTGACGTTTTTTATTCGCTGCTTGCTAAAACCGTATAGCGGGGCCACAGCAACACAAATGACTAAACATTGTGGAACATCTAAAAGCAAAGGAACAAACTGATCAATTTGTCATGGAAAAAAACAGATCGCCGGGGGCTTCGAACCGAGAGTAGAGGAATCATTTCCTTTTTGTACGAATTGTTGTAAATGTTTGTTATATGCTCTTAAAAATCAAGGTTCCTAAAAGGTTCCTCGTGGTCTGTATGTTTATATATCCATAAAAACTTACTGTTGCACAAATGGTTCTTTGTAAAGGAAAGAGGTTCTACAGACTACGATAAAGTAGGATGGAAATGGTTCTTTCGAAAACTTCTGACTGAAAGGTTCTCTGGAGAACCGGAGATGGTTCTTTTAAAAACTTCTGACTCAAAGGTTCTCTGGAGAACCGGAGATGGTTCTTTTACAAACTTCTGACTCAAAGGTTCTCTGGAGAACCAAAAATGTTTCTTATATGGCATCACAGCAGATAACCTTTAAGCAGCCTAATTTTTAAGAGCGTATTTGCCGTGTGTTTAAATTCCTAAATGTGTTTCCTGTTTCCATGTTTCTATTAGTGATGGACAGCTGTGCATTACACCTAATTAGAGTTACAGAAAAAGAAGGACTTTATGAGGGACATAACAGACACACTGACTAGTAAAAGCACAGTAAAGGGCTCCATCCATGAATTTGGACGCTGCCCAAGTTCCCAAGCCAGAAATATGCTCAGTGTCATAAATACATTTAATCAGATTTTTTAAATCCGTGGCCCCATTAATTGCACGGACATTTATGTCCTCATGGATATGGATTATTATCCATATGGATTTGTGCAAAGGTTGAAATTTAAATGTGTCAGGACAAAATACCTTCCATACTTTATTGCTTTGACACTACTCAGACTCAGGTTCTAGGTCACTGAGGTATGAACACGTCCTGCTAAAGTATATCTGGTCTGTTCTGCTACCATTCTGCAACAGTGGCTACATGAACCCAAACTGAAAAAAAGACATCAAGCGGTGCATTCGGTTCCCTTTAGCCTTCTCTCCCTGGTGACTTTGTCCATTTACATTATAATTTCAAATGCCGCATCGCTGGGTGTTTTACCATTGTAGGGGCGTTGGAGACCAGGACCCTTGGCAATTTCTGATAATTATCAACCCCCATCTTGCCAATATCTGAAAGGATTCAATTCCATCCCAATCCTAATCCATGCTAATTTAGCTGCGCGACTCCAGGTGTCTTTTCCCAGCACGTGCATTGGAATAAAACTGCGCGCTTGCCGAGTTGCGCAAGGAGAAAAATTAGCACCAATGTGAAATCAAATTTAAGACAATTCCTTTGCTGAGGAATCGAGTTTTACCACCGTTCTCATTAAACAAAGAAACCATTCTAGATACGAATTAAATATACATAACTCTCTTTCTCTGACCTTCAACTTTCCAGTACCTGCAAAACTGCAAGATAATCGTCTCGCAAGATATGACATAAAAAGAAAGTCGATGGTAATTTTGATCGGATGTAAATCTGTGATTAAGTCATATTGGAGACGGAATTTTCAGTGTTGGACGTGCAGCTGTCAGAGAGATTCACGACTGTCTATTTACACGCTGTGCTTGTGTTTGTACAGTTGTGCTTCACGCTGTAGTAAAATGGGGGAATAGAATTTAAAACCGTATTTACACGTGTGTCAATTTAGCTACGTTGTCCGTCTTTAAATCTCGTTAAACATGAAGAAATACCGGAGCGTTATTTTTTTAAGAAATCACCAAGCAATTTCATCCAGGAAACCTGTATAACAGGAGGGGAGGAGATTATGAATAAAACTAAGGTCATTAAATGTGGCTGCATAGCTTCCAGCGATGCGAAGACGAAAATGTAAACACCAAAAATGACAAACTCGACACAAATCTGGATGATACATTTAAATAGATGCAGAAGCACAGCCGCTGTGTTTGAATAACAGGGATAGCGACACTAAATCAGGCAATAACAACGACAAACCGCCTGGAAAATAGATTCGTGGAGTAATGAGATTTTTTTTTCAGTTTTATCTAGCTGACAAATTTTGTCCTAAAGTAAATATTTTGAAGATAATTGGACTGATTACTGCTCGCCCGCTTCTCTGAATTATTGAATGCGAAAAAGCGTCGTAAAACAACACGCACTTTACAATGCACTATTTAAATCGCTATTAATTCCGTTATAATCGCGTTATGTTATGAATAATAACGCAAGCTATTAATGCAAATGCACAGTGCGCTCGTATCTATTACATTTAGATTCAAGTCATATGAGATTTACCAACATTTAGTGTCGGCAAATATTTTAAATATTCAAAACTATGCAGTTGTGAACTTCTCAATGTTTTTTTAGCGACTCAACCTGCATGTAAATAATATCAGTGAGACGATTAATGCTTTACTAAACGAAATTTAAAATAACACGTATTACCGATAGCACAAGGATGAGTTTTGGTCGTTTAAACAGGAATCCTGACAGAAAATAAAATACAAGCGTAGTTATCTCTCGAGTTTGAAAAGCAGATCACAAGCAAATCTGCATTTAGGTGCGTTTCTGAGATGATGTCAATAATGATCTCCGTCTATCGAATGAATTCCTTACAGCTCATACTGTTGACAGAAAACCATCTGTTTACGTCCCTGCCTCTGACAGAACCTTAAATATGCTTTTAATTAAAGACGGGTTAAAGCTGCGGACCTCATGATGGGCAATAATTACAAATTACACCACAAATCCGACAGATGTGACAAGGGGCCTTCGTCTGTAGGGAAAAAATAAAAGGCAACCAGAAGCAGTTGACAGAAGTTGAGCTGCATTTATTTGGTGTCTTGAGAACCAGGACCACCGTCTTTGATTATCCGTACAGGATTTTTCCCCCCTCTCCGTCGTGATTGTTTTCATATTTCTTTGACATCCATTGATTTGGAGGCAGCTGTAAAGACTTCGTCACAAGAGAGAGGAGCAGTCACAACGCATTAGTCTGATGGCATAACTCGTACGTTGGGGCCCTATAGAGCCCATGTTGAGAGACCACGTGATGGCTCGTCTTGGCTTCTACCTAAACAGATAAAAGGTCTAATTAGTTCATTTTTAGTCAGTTTTAGGACTTGCCACCTGATATTGGATCATTTAAATGTAGATGTATAGATACATAATCATCACTCATTAATACATGCAAATGTGATGATTAGGCCTCGTGGGTGATTCCTCCATAGACAGGAGCGATACACTATAGACGCTTTTAAATTGACTGTTTTACATATGCCCGCGTAGTGACCCACTAAACGCGAGACGTGCTAATATTGAATCGATTGTAGCTATTGAGGCGATTAATGGATGTTTTTTTTTGTTTTCAATTTTACATAAAAAATATCAGAGAAGAATGAACGGAGATTACAGTCTTGTCATTTTACTTAATAGCTCGTTGGTTGTTTTTGGCTAAAATTAATTTCCAGCTTCGTTTTGGAGATAATAACTGAAACGTATTTAATTGTCTGAACAGTGTTTTTTTTTGTAGTGCCATAAACAGTTTTAAACAAACGTTCAACACTTTCTCTTTTGTAATACGGTGAAATGAATTATGGATAATCACGTTTGTGTAATTGCTGTCACGCCATTTTTGTGTACTGCAGTGATAACAGCCAGTGATGCTTTCTGAACTCACCAATGTCTTTACGTCTGAAGCATAGATTTAAACTTAACTTTAGCCTGCTCACATTTTAATATGTTGTAAAGGCTCAGCTTTTCCTTGTGCAAAGCTTTATGTTAGTTCAGATGGATTTTCCAGTTCCTCATAACGTTATTGCATTGTTTGTTGCTTTTGCCTTTGGAGTTGAAGAATATACATACCGCAGCCTCTCCTGTGGAAAATCATGTATCTTTCGCCAACGTTGCACTGTCGGTTTATCGCCTTCAACAATGCTCGATCGCCCTCTAGCGGCTCATCTGCAACAGAAGCGCAGAACCAAAGGAGAAACCACAGAAAAAAGATTATAGGATTTCTTAATTAATAAAAACACACAGACATGCAGACATTGAACAACATAATTAAATAACATAAAGTGACAAATCAACACAAGTTTACGACATGAAAACCCCAAAACGACATTCATTGAATGTCTTTTAAGGTATTTTGGATAAAATCGAGTCAATCTGAAGTAAAAAGCAAAAGAAGTTGTTTTGTATTGGTGTTCACACCAATACTGAACGCACACTAATAATAATAAATTAGGTCGTTGTTTAAAGTTAGCCCAGCTGGTAATAGGGCTATGCTGGTAACTTATTTTGCCAGGCAAGATGTTACTGAATCAACATCGTTGTTGCTTAACCAATCAGGCTACTGGATTAGATTTAGAGTCAATGTAAGATTTAGGTTTAGGACTGGCGTGTATACCATTTATATTATTTCCTGTTTATTTTATGCGTCAGTTATGGTTATGGTTAGTGTTTGGGTAATGGTAGTGTTTTGGTTAGGACATTTCTTCACAGAAATGTTGTTCCATAACCAACAAAACATGCTGATCCGGGAACACGTCTTGGCAGAATCGCGGCGATCAGTGACTGTTGACTTCTGCTTTCTGAGTTGCTCGTGGTGCTGAATGGACAGCGCAGCGGTACTTCCACAACTGCTGCATTGACAAACTGGCTCGCGGTATCCTGTGGCAGTCTGGCTTTTAAATCAAATGACAACTTTATTTTTCTCTTTTATATATATATATATACGTTTAGGACATATTAGATATCATTAACATACTTTTCCACGTGACTGTCGCCCATAAGTTTTACAACTAATCAGCAAAGTTTGCAAACCTAGTTTTTGAACGCGTAAATATTGTGTGCTGCGGGACCTTTAGGATGGTAATGCCCAGTCAATTAGATTTCTTTCGAGATCATTAAACACAAATCTGCCTTGTCTTTTAACAAGGCAGTCCCGTGTGTTAATGAGGGTCGTGGAAGGTTAGAATTGCTTTTAATGGACGCGCTTTTCCCCGCAGCGTTACCGTTCGGCGTGCCAGACCGTGTTTTACGCGTCTGCGTAAGTCGCCGGACTCCTGCGTAAACTCTAAACGAGTTATTTTAATTAAAGTTTGGTCAATTGAAGCAAATATTGCGCTACGTTGTGTTGATTAGGCCTGTTTTGATCGATCTCCTTCACGCATTGACTCACTCGCACGTTTTTGACTTTATTCCTCACGTTGAGCTCCAGGTGAACTTTTGACCATCGGTTGTTACGTAACTGTGGTGTATATTGTTTTCGATCCCGACGTGAAAACGTGCATCTGTCTAAGCAAAATAATGGTAACGTCTAAGTCATGTTTCAGTGTTCAAGTCCCGTTAAATGACAGAGAGAAGAACAATTGATTTCTGGTATCGTTTCATGATTCATTGCGTTGCATTAATTCCGTAGCATGACATGCGCGGAATTCGTTTTTGTCTCGACGCTGATGAGAAACGGCGCTCAAAATCATACTAAGGCTGAACACTTCTACGAGGTTTAAGAGTAATTATTCAGAAAATGGTTACGCGTTGAAGGAAAGATGGAATTGAATGGAGAATAGAGAGAGAGTTGTTGAATTTCATATCTAACCTTGAAAAGCCGTCTTATGCCTAAACGCGTTTCATAGATATTGTGTTGTTGTAGATTGCACCGATTGCGCGCTGATGGAAAACTTTGATGGCGTGTAAAGCGGGCATAAGTCAGATCTCCTCTACTAAATGAGCTGCGCCACGCTTGGCTAATGATGCTTAATGACGTATTCGTAAAAGCGAAATGATTATTCAGAAACGTGGCGGCGAGAGGCAAACAATCAGAAGGGTTGTAACACTCAGCCACTCAACAGTCCGAAGAACAAAAGTATCATGCTGAAAATTAAACTAATGATGAAAAAATGTGCATTAATTTTGCATTTGGGAGGACATGGAAAATGTCAGACGTATTTAAAAGGTTAATCTGTAATTCAACCACTAATAAACACAGCGGGGAAGAGAGTGAGAGAAATTAATCACGTGTTCTTTCACTGG
Source organism: Botia almorhae (assembly GCA_036877575.1). Classification (NCBI taxonomy): domain Eukaryota; kingdom Metazoa; phylum Chordata; class Actinopteri; order Cypriniformes; family Botiidae; genus Botia; species Botia almorhae. The sequence goes on along the minus strand of JAZGTJ010001273.1, from coordinate 5,006 downwards.
ACATATTTAATAATCTTATAAATTAATAACTGTCCGTCCTGCGGTGTTTCCCCTCTCTAAATTAAGTCATTATCATTTGTATCGGTGGAGCACGATCAGATCACAAGAGTTCCAGTGAACAGTACAGAGTGAAATAAGGCAATGGTTGGTACTGGATTATGATGTCATTACACATGATGTATATGATGTATATTATGTAAGAAACAAAGTATATCATTTGGTTTTGTCATGTTTTTTGTAAGGAAGAGACCTAAATTATCTTGTGAGTTTGTGGGGGAACTAAATACTGCCAGTTATATGGGAGCTGGGGCCTATCCTTCCTAAATTGTTGGTGGCAGTCCTGGATTTCATCGTCTTTGCATAGATCTTTTCACTTATGGCCATTGCTTGACAGTTCACCCTTAGAGTTCTTTTCATTTAACAAAACTCCTGTTTGAAGCATACTTCATAGTATCTTCTTCAAAGGAAGATGCCGGTAACCAAACAATACTGGCGCCCATTGACTTTTGTGTCGACACAAAACCCTAAGACATTTCTCAAAATATCTTCTTACGTGTTCCACAGAAGAAAAAAGTCATACAGGTTTGGAATGACATGAGGGTGACTAAATTACATTGTTGTGATGCTCAAATCAAGAAAACGAATTTGAAAGCACCGCAGAGCTACATTTTAACTTTAAAAAGAGTTGTTTAAAGTCATCTCTACATAATTAAGTGGGCTGAGGAGAAAATACTTTATCGCAGCTAAAAAAAGATACACTTTAGCTTTAAAAATGTCCTCCGCCATCCCCACGCTCCTTATTTTCATACTCTGACTGAGTTTCTTTTGATGTATGAGCGGGAAAAGTTTGCTCTAGGTTACGGGCTAAGGTCACGCTTATGTTATTGAACTCGGTGCCAGGCGCGTATGCAGGGAGCGAGAGAAGGATTTGGAACAAAAGTGGATTCACCTGCTAGGCAGCATATGCCTCCTCACTGCCGCTCCCTACAGCCCTTACGCACATCCAGTCAGATCCGCCGCTACGAGCTGAAAAAACAGCTCTGCGCTCCTTCTAGCACATACCGCAGACCTCTCGGCGCACGGCATCCATTGTGTGGAATACGCTAGAAGGAATCGTCGTTGATCGTTGGCCTGCTAGTACCCTGTGATTTGAGGTTTTGGGTTTCGGGTGAGATATGCGCGATGCTGCTAAAAATGTTTGTAGTTATTCTGTCCTAAATTGATTTATTGGGAATGCAAGTGTACCGTAAATTGCGTGTGTTAACATAAGCATATATGTTAACACAATGTGTTCTGGTATTACAGATGGGTGGATGCAGGTTGGCACGTGCACAGTCTGGCACAGTAAACGACATCTGCAGCTGTGCCGGTCAACTGTGTGGCTGTGCCCTTATGAAAGAATATAGACACATACATGAACGGAGTACGCATGCAGAAACCACAGAACTGCTTAAAGTTCCTAAAAACACAGATTTAAATAATAGGTCATGAAACCATGACAATATGACACAAAAACAAGTCACAATGAAAGCAGTACTAGATAATTAACTGATGTAAAACTTAGTACTTAGTTCACTATTCCTTCTATGTACTGCCTGGAGTCTATGAAAGATACTCTGTCCACTGCTCTCTGAGGTGTGACCTTACACACGACAGGGCTCCTATGCTGCCCCGGCGCCTATTAATAACACAGCAATGCGATTATTCATTGTAGATGTCTTACCTGTGTAATCGCTGAAGTATTGTGTTCTGTATGATGAAGATATCCGTCAGATGGAATATCTCTCGTTTGGGCGGATGTTTTTAGGAGAGTCTTGACCTTTTTGTTTCAGCTGCCCATCCACCAGTGCAGTTTTTGATATGCAGCTCTTACACATATACAGTATGTATATAGAAGAGCTTTTTAGTCCTATACATGTACATTCATGTAAATGTATGTATTCATTGCATTATATGATTATTGATTTCAAACCTGTATCACTTTTATCTTCTGTGAAACACAGAAAAAAGATATTTTGAGAAATGCATCAGGGGTTTTGTGTCCACACAGTGGAAGTTAACGGGTGCCACTGTTGTTTGGGTGCGAACAGACTTACAAATACAAAGACTTATAAAAAACAAAATGGCTTCTTTCGTGTTCCACAGAAGCAGAAGATTTTATACAGGTAAAGTAAATGACAGAAGAATTTTCATTTTTGGGTGAGCCATCTCTTTAATAATAAAACAAATCGCTTGTCATTACATTGAAAGAATCACATTTGAAACACATTTGGAACTTTGCACACTGCACGTTTTTGAAATGTATTTACAGCGACCTTTCACTAAAATACACTAAGGCCGGAGGTGTGTAAAGCCAGAGTGAGCTCATGCTGCAAGCTCAGGATCTGTGGATGGCCTTCTGGTTGGAGCATGATCAGCATATGGGATTTCTGATCCTATCACTCACATTTACCTCCAACACCAACCGTGCATCTGTTCCCGCCACGCTGCATATCCAGCACGCCGCTCAGCCCCGCAAAGCCAGATGTGCTGGGGTTTTAGCTGCACGCGCACTTACGCTGAGTGCAAGGATCCAAACCGAGTGTGAACTTTTATTCACAAATATAATTTTAAGGGCTGTATTTGTGTTAAAAGTACAAATTTAGGTTGTTTTAAATTTGTTAACATATACAATTTTTACTTCTTATACAGTCAAATATCCTTTCCAAAATCAGATTTAAGTCATTAAGTGTCAAAAACAACTGCCACATCGGCCAAGAAAGCAAAACAAATAATTACTGGGTGCACCATTAAAGATAAAAATGTCTGATTGGCCGAGACCTGTCCATTTTAAGAGCAGCTTTCATATCTGTTTTCCTGCAAACACAGTCGCTTGAAGTTTTATCTCTGTATATCCCTTTTATTTGTGTTGTAACACCCCGTACATGTGCTTGTTCTCTTAGCACTGTAACGCTTCATTGATCAGTGATCATGGGAGATGAACAGCTGAGCGAGGACATGATGGTTGTAGGATAGCGCATATGTTGCGCGCACCCTGTCTGCCAGCTGCAACCCTTTGTCTCGCTGCAAGCCCGACAGCTCTTTACAGGTTCCTCTGTCAGGTAATAACCGCCAGCCTCCGACTCTACCTACAGCCGGCTGTGCAGTAAGATGGATTACCCTTTGATTTCTGCAACGAGGAGATGATTTCCTTCGTTGATCTCGTTGCTTAAAGCGCGCTAACTCTAATGATTTCTCAGTTTCAAAGGCACCCGTGAGATTCGTTTCAGATGATCTCTGCTGCAGAGGCAGATTCATTACGGGCGGTAAACAGACAGGAGAACACGCACATTGTTTTATCAGCAGAAGTCTGTTGAGAATACCGTCGGCCTTTGATGTTTTTGGAAGCATATGTTCTCGGAAGTTTTCAAACATAGCTGTTCCTTCCGTACCGGGTCTGGTGTCTGAGTCTGTGCTGTCTGAATTATTAATTCACTTTATCGGTTTCACTTGTATATTTTTTGCGTGACTAATTGTCATCTCATTGTCAACAAATTTGTTTTCTCGGATTGTTACGAGTTAACTATTTTTTAAATTAAGTCTATGTTGTTATCTTTTTTTGTTGTCATCGTAATGAAGTTATACCCTCAACAAAACCTGTGAGATTTTCTTTTTTGTTTCTTTTAGTTTCCTGCAGAAAAAAAAACAGTTTTCTACTGTTTCAGTTTTCTTCGGCACAACACAAACGTGCAGGCCGTGGGATCTTGCCACGCCCCTTATGTTTTCATTTAGTAATGTCCATCAGAAGCTACTTTAGCTGTTTACCCGTTGGTGTCAATTGGTGTCAATAATACCAATTGACACCAACGTGGTAAGCGTTCTTATTGGTGGCTGTGATAGTGTTGCTAAGGCGACGGTATTGTTGTTAGGCATTTCCTTGTTTTTTAAAATGCAGTTTCTGTGCTACAGTATTTTAGATCATCTTTCTAAATGTCTCTCATAGAGACAGTGTAAATCTGCTACAACAAGTCCATGTCAGTAAATACTGAGCCAAGATGCCATTTAGATGCTACTGCTTTGTGGTGTTGAAATCTAAACCATAATATAATTGGCTCATATCACAGGATGTACCAGGCCCCCTCTGCTATATGGGGCTGTCCCTTATACCAATGTATTTTAGCAAGACCCCTTTATTTACTTGTGCCCTATATGTATTTTCACCATCATTTAGGATTACACAAATCGAGTAAAACATCTTGTGCATACATGACAACCACAATATGAACTGCATCTAAGTCTTGCAACACGTACTTCATCTCAGTCCACTAGCATTGCCCATCGAAACAGTAATTTAATTCCTAAAATGAAGCATCTGACTTCTGACAACCCGTATTAGGCCGATTAGTGCAGACCGCAGTTTAATGTCACCTAATGAGTCTCTGTTTCCGGAGGGTAGCAGTACATTGAATTTAAACGCTTCTAAAGAGACAACTACACAGCCTCCTCCTAATAAATGACTTTATAGGCAGCCCACACACAGCTAATCTTTCCTCAAGTGTGCGGCTACAATCGGATACTCAGTGTTTTGTTGGAGTTGCGAGAGGTTAGTCAAATAAATTCCGAGGGCGGTATAAATGAAGCCCTCGACTGCGCTCAAAACGGTGTAATGTGTTTCTCATGCGCTACATAACTCACAGAAATGGAGTGAATTAGAAATGAAACGCCATCATATGTTTATAAATACTCCAGCGTTGCGATTGTACTTCCCCATAAATCTGCAAGAGCCAATGAATAAAGCATTCATTGGCTCACACACACACACACTGAACAATTATATATTCCCCTACTGCCCGGCGCGCGCTTCATCCGGACGCGCGCGGGCGCACGACTAAAACCGGGACGCGCACCTCCACGAACATTATTTCCTTCATCGACGTCCCTCATTTGAAATCTATTTCAATTTAAAGACGCTTGACATGCCGACAGCGGAAGAGTGACTAATCCCGGTTATACATCAGAGCGCGCAT